>JAQMWT010000609.1:0-60498 GCA_029834535.1 Chrysophaeum taylorii | reverse complement strand
ATCACAAGATGGCATCTGCAGAACAAGAGTTTCTGCACTTTCTAAACGCGAAATACCCCTACCTGCACAGCATGTGTTGACCAAACGTCATTAAACTACTCACCCCACATCAGAACCCGCTCTGGAAATGTCTTCGCCATCGACACACCCTGCTCCTTCTGCCTCGCCTGATGTCGATGCCTTACATCAAAATCGCGCTACTCCAGGAAACTCTTCGCCTACATATTCGCAAAGTCAACACCTCAGTGCTGAGAATCTATCTCTGCGCACAGATCTGCAGGCTGCCATTGCTTCAATTACCTCCCTGAAGAACCGGCTCTTTCCTCCTACAGCCAATGTACACACGTGTTGCTCGTAACACTGTTCAAGATCACAGAGCTGCTGTCTCGCTTAACTCTACAGCTCATGACCAATATGCCGCCAACCACTCCTCCCGGACGATCACCTCCATCATCTGCGTGATAATTTGCTCTCGGGGGATGTGGAAGAAAGGAACATTCCCGTCGGGCAGGTGCATCTGGAAGACTCTTCTATCTTCTCTAGCCGTTTCGCTTAGGTCCATGAACAACACACAACTTCTTGGAAAAACCAACTTACACCGACAAACTTGACTCGCTGGTGCCATCATACTAATTCTTCGTTACTTCTTGCCTCGGCACGTTTCTGTATTGTACCGATCGTGCACACATTAGGCTATTGGTGTTCACACACCTGCAGCAGAAGCTGACTAAGAGATACCGCAACCCCAACCATAACGATGTCCCCACCAGCACCGCTCAGTCGCCGCCCACACTGTTCTTTGTACCGGTGTGTTTCGTTAATACCTGTTTAAAAACAAAAAGAAAAAAAATAAGAAAAAAAGCGTCAAGTACGACCTCACTCCACCAATCCAATTCCTAACCCTAAGACACCTGCTAGGCTCTGGAGGCTTCTTATGTGAACCTCTGACCATCAAATAACTGTATCTCCTTTCCTATCCTTCTCGTTGTTTTTTTGCTTCGGTCTTCATCATCTCTTTCTCAAAGATACGTCTGCGGCGCACCTGCGCTCAAGACATCTCGAGGGGTGCTGAGAAATCTGCTGCCTCTTCCCTTATCCGTCCGTTGAGACGTGATCTCTTCCTTACCCTTCTTCGTCCTTTTACACAATCAAATAGTCCTCTGATTTGTGCCTACGCTCATCATCATGGTCTAGCGTCCCGAGGTATGTAGCACTATACTTTACCTTTCTCGTGTAGTTCTAGATGCCGCCTGTCGTGTTCTGAGGATATAGGAACATACCTTTTCATTCCCGAATTAAATACTTCCAGACGTTCATGATGAGACGGGATGGTTTCCCAGGTGACTACCACTGCTTGCTAATGCTCTGCAGTTACTAGACTCTCTAGAAGCTCTGTATTGTGGACTATCTATCATATGAGGGCCACTTTCTCTTGTTGTACTGGCAGTGCCTCTACTCTTGCTATCAGTGGATGACCCCTCACTTAGTATCTTTGCTCCCGTGATAGGCTTTGTGCCTGCCACGTACGATCATCTACGTGTTTGAAGGTACAGTCTGACCCCACAACGTTGAGACAGGCATGAAAACTGTCGGCGGCGCTCAACTCGAAGTGGTGTTGTATCAACCTGGTAGCCACCATGCTCCGTACAATGGTGCTAGTATCATCTATAACCATAAAGTTGTACACTTCACTGTGCCTGTACTGAAACAACGTCATGACCAAAGAAGATTGTAAGGTCATAGGTGGTTTCTCATCATAGGCCACCCTGTATGCTATGCACGTGGACACCAATGTGGAAAAATCTGGTCCGGGCATAGTGTGGCAATGTCTCTGACCTGCCCTCTCTGCTGGACACCGTCGGTATAACCACCACTCTTCTGACACCCTCATAACCCAGAGGTCCTTCGATCGGAACGAACACCTGCTACCATGTTGATGATGGAATGATGATTGGGCAGGTAAGGGGTAAGTACCGTCATGTTCCGTTACATGATGGTACCGGACACACAGTCCGATGTACCGGAACCAATCTACCAACAGTACCAAGGGGGTATTTTGGTGACCGTTGAAAATAAGAGAAGTATTGAGAAGTTTAAAGAAAGATTTTGTTGCTGAGTCATTCCGACACAGAACACGGACTCGGCGCCGCGACCAAGGGGCACGAAGCGCAGCAATCTCTAGAAGATTGGATTCATTTGCCCTTTTCCTTTACGGGCTAATTGTGGGCCCTTTCGGCTAGAGAACTCGGTTTTGGGAACCTTGTCGTTCGCGACACGATGCCGAAAAAGATGATAAATGACGCGCTGTTGATTTTCACCCTGATTGTACATTCAACCTTCAAGTCTCTCATAGCGCCATAATTTTCGCAACGGTGCCTTCTGAACCCGCTCCTTGTGTGAAGGAATCGGTCCTCCCGGCGTAGGTTGGCACCTGTTCGCCTCCCGAACGGGCCGGTTGGCAGCCGGAACGTTCACAGCGGGACGAGAGATAGCCGGGGGGCGCGGAAGGAAGGTGACGACGACGTTGACAGTGAGTCCGAATGTCCGCGGTCTCAAAAACGAGGCGAAGATAGTTCACGTACGGCCGGGGTCTCATCAAGGCACTCCGAAAATTTCACATACCCACGAAGATATGGTACTCCCGCGCTCAAGACCGTGGCAACTGGCGCCGACAGACCATCTACGTGCCCTCCGACTGCCCGGCGACTCTGATTGCACGCGCCACCTTACAAATTGAGATGCTTCGCAGGCATATGACAAGCCCTCATGTGGATGCGTTTTTCTTGTATGATTCTTATGACTCATATACACGAAAAATAGTCCCAGAATATGACCGACTTCTCGAACACGAAGTTGATATCATTTTCGCTCAATGGAAAGCTGAAAAGAATTGCAGTTACCCAATGAAGATGCCCTGCCTGATCATCTCAAGACTTGGCACGTAAACTCTTCCCATCAACTATCAGTTGATGCACGAAATAATCTCGAACGACTTTTCTATCAAGAGTCGTATAATCTTTTTCGACCCGAATTAAATGAGGATGTTAGGCGTGTCCTCACTTTATTAGATACCCGATTCCCTAAATCAATTGTGTATGACTCATCTCTAACTAACATATCCATCACAGGTCTCTCTAATGCCGATTGGATTAAACATTGCGAAACTTACGCCGGTTTCCAGTACGCGTTCTTCAACCTATAATCTCAAGAACGCCCTGCCCTCGCCATGTGGCCGCAGTTAAAGAAGATTTACGCGTTTACTGCACACCCTAATAAATTACGTGCAGTAATGCTTTTAGCTTACCACTACTATGAGACAGTGTCATGTACAGATGTCACTGAACTTAAATCTCAGTTTAATCGAATGTCCTTAAATGTTAATTGGTATGCTCATGGCCCTCTCTGGCGCGCCTCGACTACGCTCCCCTGCGCTCAGAAAGCACGCGCTTCGGATTCCGGCGCCAGTGGTGCTCGAAAGTGCTCGACATCTTCGGCTTGGGCCGTGGGTCACATGACAACGCGACCGACGACGCACCGACCGACGCCACGGACGAGGTACTCGACGCCGACCAGGGCTCGCCGTCCTCGCCGTACTCCCGCCTTGCGCGGGCGGCGGCCTCGGCCTCTGACGCCTTACTGCCGAAGACCCGACGCCTCCGACCCGGATGGTTTGAGGACGCGGCGGAAGAGCTCCAGCCTCTGATCGAGCGACGCAACTCCCTCCACGCGTTTGTGCTCGCTCGGTGCCCGGCGCCGTCTTCGCTCGGCGTCCACGATCCTCGACGACCTTCGGGCGATCAAGTCGCGGCTCGCGAAGGCCGTAGCACGGGCGAAAGAGCGATGGATTACTCGTCTGTGCGCCGGACTCAACGCGGGAAGCGAGTCGCTCGGCGGCACCTCGAAATACTGGAATACGGTCGGACGGCTCCGACGCGGTCTCACGAAGACCACATTGGCTAGGCAGGTGCAGATGACGAAGGCCGACGGTAGCAGGTGCTCGTCGCCACAGGAGAACGCCGACGTGTTCAAGGCGCACTTCAAGCAGCTCTACAGTCGACAAGCTCGCTACGACTCCACCGTGATCAACGACGTTGACCAGTTGCCGATCCGTCCGGAACTCGGGGAACCACCGATGCAGGAGGAGATAAAACGGGCCGTTGGTCAGCTGAACTGCACCGCGCCCGGCGAATCGGGCCTGCGCGCGGAGGTCTGGAAGGCGCTCGCCACCGACGCTCGCACGCTCCCGCTGTTGGAGCGTGTAGTCCTCGAGTTCTGGGAGTCCGAAGTCCAGCCGAGTGGGACGTAGGCCTCCTCGGGATTCTCCCCAAGAAGGGGGACCTCTCCCTGCCGGGCAACTACCGCGGGATCATGATGCTCGAGGTCGCGCAGAAGATCGTTTCGAACATCGTCCGTGCGCGACTCAACGTCATCTGCGAGGCCCTCGATCACGAGTCCCAATGTGGCTTCCGACCCGAGCGCGGTACGTCCGACGCCACCTTCTCGCTCAAGCTAGCGCTGAAGAAGCGGCGTGAGCACGGTCAGGACTCGTGGGTACTGTTCATCGATTTCGTTAAGGCGTTCGACCGCGTCCCGCGAGAGCTTCTCTGGGAGGTGCTCCTGAAGTTCGGCGTCCCGCCGAAGCTCGTCGCAGTCATCAAGGGCCTCCACCGAATCCAGGTCCACTTCTCGGTCAGCGGTGTCGTCGCCTCGGTTGACTCGATCATCGGCGTCAAGCAGGGCGACGTCCTGGGCCCCGTCCTGTTCGTGCTGTTCATGGCGGCACTGACGACGTCGTTTCGACGACGCCATGGCCGCGCCCCGTGTGTCTACCGTACGCGGAAAGACTTTCAGATGACGAACCGGGGTTGGTCCGCTCGCGGCGACGAGTTTCCCTTCGATGAATCGGCGTACGCCGACGACGTTGCCTTTCTCTTCTGGGACCGCCACATCGCCGCCAGCGAGACACCGCGCCTCATCGAACACTGCGACGCCTGGGGCATGGAGGTGCATTGCGGCAACCGACACACGAAAGCGGCGTCCAAAACGGAGATGCTGTTCGTCGCTCGCCCGGCACACCTGCACGGCGACCCAAAGTCGTTCGACGACACGAACCTCTCGGACATCGAGCTCGGGCGCGGCCGCTTCATACCGGTCGTCGACCAGTTTAAGTACCTCGGCTCGGTCCTCTCGCGCGACTGCCGCGACGACTCAGACGTCGACGCGCGGATCAAGAAGGCGTCTCAGGCCTTCGGTGCCTTGCGGGACTGCATCTTCGCCTCGAAGTCCGTCTCTGCTCGCGCCAAGCGCCTCGTCTATGTCTCGCTCGTCCTGGCCATCCTCCTTCACGGTGCGGAATCGTGGTGCCTCACCGAGGTCCTGTTCCGCCGGCTGCGGTGTTTCCACGCGCAGTGCGCCCGCGTCATGTGTCGTGTGACACACCTGGTTCCACCACATCTCAACGGAGATCCTGCTGCGGCGCCTCGGCCTCGAGTCCATCGACGTCTACGTCACGCGCCGCCAGCTCCGCTGGGCCGGTCACGTCGCCCGCATGCCCTTCTCCCGACTCCCTCGCAAGATGCTCTCGTCTTGGGTCCGCTCCAAGCGCCCACCGGGGGCTCCGCAGATGACGTACAGGAGGTCGCTCGCCAAGGCACTCCGGAAATGCGACATCCCCTTCAACTCGTGGCACGACCTCGCACAAGACCACGCGCAGTGGCGGTTCGCCATCCATGCACTTTCATCCCTCGCCTCTACCCCAACTGTGTGATTTTTGCTCTGTGATCCTGGGCCGGCTACTACCGGCCCAGCCTGGCTCCCATGCCCGGGAGAGGTCCGAAGTTAGTTGGTTAGGTATGCTCATGTATTTGTTGAACAACTCCTTGCTTTCCAAACTCAGGCAAATCAATTGAACCATGACGAAGCATCAATTCAATTTAATGATTCCATAATCTCTCTCAAAGCTCACGAGGAGATCTATCGTCTATATGCTAATCCCTCTGATCACGAACGCTATTCTCAGTCTCTATTGGAGTGGTGCAAACTCTACGAGACACGCTCAGGGAACAACTCGACTCACGATCCTGAAAATTTAAAGCTAGTTGATCCCAATGATGTTCGTCCGTTATTGGAGTTCTTGTTAAAGATATATAATGAGACAAAGTTTTCATCTAACCGACGCTTGGATAAACCCGCATCATGGATTCCATATATCCCTGGTACTACCGCTACCAAGCCACCGAAGGTATTATTGATGGATACTATTCATCAATCTCATGATTCTCTAAACAATGCTTACTCATTGTTAGCCACTGTTGCTGGACAGTCTGGTTTTAACGCTCGTAAGCTTCGTAATGAAAAAAGATAAAGCACCGACAATAAATTTCACCTCGTGACACGTCCTACTATCGCCCACCCTCAAATTATAATGTCAAAGGCACCACCAGTTTCGACCGTCCTGTCTACTCACAGTCCTCTAACCGCAACTCACGCTCCAATATGTCACTTATGGACAGGGCTACTTAGCAAGTTGACCGTCTTCGCCACCTGTTTGGTAAATTACAGGAAGCGAATCCTAATCCTTCTACCGACTCTAAAATGGTACAGGAGGAAATGAAGAGCTTGCTGAGTACCCTTTGGACAACCGCTTCCCAAGCTTCGACACAGTCTCTAGATCCTGACGAAGCTACTCAAGTTCATCTATACGTATCACGAGTTGATACGATGTCCAACACCATCTCGAACCTCTTCGAAGCCGATAAAGAATCTCATGTTATCGAAGAAGAAAAGTGTCAAGCTGAAACTTCTGCTCCTGCAGCGTCCCCCAGTGATGCGGAGCAGAGGGGGACTGCTGAAACAGAAAAGATGTTTCATACTTTTCTATCTATCGAAGATGATGAAATCGATAACATTCCTCAACCACTACTGCAGCACATAAATGCTAAAGCCCAGAATGCCATCGTTCGTCGTCAAGCTCGGGAAATTTCTTCGCACTCCGAGCTCCCCAATAACCAACCTAACGAAGACAATGAGGATGGTACAGATCCCCCTGTGTTGCTACCGAAATTAAACAATGGCTTTACACTTGTCGTAGTACCTTCCGAACAAACGCAAAGTTTCATGACACAGTGCGTGTTTGGTCAAAGCTCTACACATGCCTGTTATGCAACAATGCTTAAATTGTGCAATGAGTACAATTTACCGCTAATGACTACGCCAGGATATGCTGACACGTGTGCCTCTCAACATGTGATTAACTTTAAACGTTACGCTGATCCAATACATATCGTTAAACTACCCGAGTCCTCGTCACCCATTATCCAGACTGCTACTGATACTCAAAGTATCACTTATGCCATGATAATAAGAAACGTCATCTCCGCTCTCCCAAAGCATCCTAACGTGGGATATGTAAAGCTAGATGTTGCGCTTTTCCTACCCAAGCAAAACGACCATAGCGATCCCGATCTGCACATCATCAGCATGGCTCAATGGGGAGAAGATAAACTTGGTATACATCTTTATGGGGTTGAGTTTAAAGGACAATCATCTATCCAGAGTAAAATTGACGACAATGTCAAGATTACTTTGTTTAGATTAAACAACTCATTGCCTACTCTCCCAATTTACTCGCTACACCAAGCGAAGGCTCGGAAAATGGAACTTCGCTCCTTACAGTTCAGACTAAGTGCTTTTAACGAACAACGCGAAATGCTTAAGCTATACTCCAACCTTCTGGAACGTGTAATTTACGTCCCGTGGCTCAAAACCATCTTGGAGTCAATGCATTCGCAGTTGCCTTACATACGCAAGCATTTCTCACCTCCTGTATGACACAAGGTTACTACACGCTTACTCCATACGGTAACTACGTCTCCAAGTTCACGAACACCTACTGTAACTCTACTTTATTCCGGGATGTCCACTCCTGCCTTCTTGGCTTGCGCTTCTAATGACTTGCAAATCAACATCAACGTTAAAGTTCTTGTTGAGAGCGACGAAAATCTCACGCACATGCTACGAAGACGTTTTGGTAATTCCATCGAAGTTTTCCCATCCCTACCCAAGTTTCTGACATATCTCCATCGAGCATCGGACGTTGAACGTGCACGATATTACACCGATATAGTGGAACTGACATCCCCATGCACAAATCGCAACATAATCAATGGGAGATCCATTTCAACCTTCGAGCGTGATATGGACGACTCCTTGTTTCCAAGTGCTCTAAGTGTACTTGAGCTTTTAAAGCCCCTCGTTCTTTTTATGGACATGACGCCACCACACTCTGCATCGTATGAAGATCATATACGAGTTGCTAATCTTATCTTCTCTACGATGAACTATACGGCGGATATATGTGATCGATTTCCATGCTACTTGTGTGGAGAGTATCAAGCCGGAGAAAGATGGATTCTTGTTGCTCGCAAATATAATACCGGTCATCTGGATTTGCTCTCCTGGCCTAATAAACGAGTCACTTCCTTCCTGGACATTGCTGATCACGCTAACTCCATCAGTCGCAAGTTAATTGTCAACGAACCTTGGACGCAGGTTTTCTCTGACATGCCATTTGTATCCATACCCAAAACTTACAGCAGCTTCAGTCGCACAGGATCCGTTCGCTTAACAGTTACTGAGCTCGAAACTTTAACCATGCTGTTTCTTCGTCTGCACTCAAACAAAACAGTCGAACATCCAAGTCAAGATGAAATGGAGGGCATTTCTAACTTTCGCTTAGGATTCTTAACTAATTCAAGAAAGCCCCTCTCTTGTATGAGCTCTCCTATTGAACTCAAGGCTTTTGTGCTCCTCTATAATATTATGGGACGCTTGTTCCCAAACTCTATCACATTACCTGTGTCCTTTCGTATTACAACTATCGAGTCTAACCAACCATCTCACAGGTTATTCTTAAATAAATCTTCTACTTCCTCCATCATTTACATCACTGGTGGAAGACACATAGGTGGAGACATCATAGTTTCTAACTCTTCTTCTAAATACCAGGCACACATAAATGCATTTGGTGAAACCTACATTTTCCAAACACATGATACAGGAATCGATAAGACTACTTCTCTTACTCCTGTTACCGGTTTTCTTTGGTTATGTCAAGCCTATCACCATCATAATGAAAATCAAGACACGCGTCGTCTAGTACAAACATTGGTCTCCTATACTTCACCTGTGCTTCACGATTCTTTCATTTTTTACCCTCAGGAAAATCGTCTCGAGTTCATCGATAAACTTTTTGCTTTAAGTGACATGCATCTGTCTCAAAGCAGATACCTTGGCTTCATCACATCCAGTGATAGGAAGATGGGCGCCAAACTTCATTCTATATACACTCCCACTCCTACTATTCGTGGGTTTGCTAACATGATCCTTTACGATCCACGGCTCGATCGCATTCGACATTACTCAACTCGCGAATTGGCACGCGCCAATAATTTTACAGCGTACCAAATTAATCTTCTTTTGTCTTTGTCCTCGGATTTATGCTGTGACATAATCGCTAATGCTATTCCGGCTGGAACCTATCATGTAATCTATAAACATTTGTGTCAGATTGTCTATGACTTGCGTAAATTAACGTTATCACCAGCCTTTGACCCTGATCACGCTGCTTCAATAACCAAAAACTACAGGTCAACCTTTTTCACAAACATATTTCCTACTGACACATCCTTAATATTACACCAGAGTTCCATTACAATGTTATACATTTCTAATAAAATCTTTCCATGTTGTTATAATCTCGCTTCTAACCGCGAACTTCCACGCTTTCATCTCGATTCAGTAGCTCACGTCGTCCTCTCTAACACTTCATCCGCAGATATATCATCTCCTACAAAAACCAACCATATTCCTCTCATAACTCCAAGACAGCCACATGAGAAACATGCACCCTTTGACAGAAAAATTCATGCCAGAGGCACCCTCGCGTTTCGAGATGCTCGGCGACGTGCTGCCAATTTTCACAATATACATCTCTAGTGATTCAAAGCTATAAAAGCTGTTCAGGTTATTGCCAGTCCGGGACATCATCCTTCTGATGTACCCTACCGTAAGTTCTGTGTGGATTGTACCTTACATAAAAAACGTTTTCCTCATCCACATCATCTTACCAAGCAACCATCATTCGAAAAAATTTTTCAACCTGGTGAAGCCTGGGCATGTGATGGTGGTTACGTATCTGTCCTCTCGGAATGGGGATCCTTTCGCCATATCATTGTCTTTAAGTGTCTCATTTCTAAATTTTTGTTAGTGTACTTTTGTCGTAGCACCAATTCTAGCGAATTTTGTAATGCCCTCGAGTTTGTTCGCACCTTTTGCTCTACTTATGTTCATGTACAACTAAAACAAATTTATTGTGATTCTTTTAAACCTTACTTATCTCAACATGTTACCACTCCCTTTCGTGTTGAACACGGTATTAATATGTCTGCTTTCCCCCCTTACTTACATGTTTTTAATCATGAAGTAGAAGCCGCTGTTGGTCATATAGCAACTGCCGCGTCTACACGACTCCTGCACATGCTTAATGTATCCTATAAAGGTCACCCCCTAACAGATCCGGCCCCACACTACCCGTGGGCTGTTATACATGCTGTCCAATCGTATAATCTCCTTCCTAACGTTTCCCTCGAACGTATTTACAATAAAGTCCTAAGCCCCCAACAAGTTTTGTTGGATCAATGTAATGTTCCCCAACAAGATTACCTCAAACCTTTTGGCTCTGTTTGTTACTTGCATTTGGAACCCAACGAATTTCTCTGTTTGTTACTTGCATTTGGAACCCAACGAATTTCACAAATATGAACCTCGATGTCGTCCTCACATCTACTTATGTGGTGCCAATGTTATAAACTCATTAACACCACCCCATGTCAATCATTTAGCTGATGTTGTCCTTAATCCTGAGAACGGCCAAGTCCGTGTTTCCTCTAAACTGACTTTTCCTCATCTTATTTCTAAATCCCCTCCTGATTATGAACAAAATCCTCCACCCGCACCTTCACCCGACATCCCCTTCTCTGTTCACAGCACCCCCAATGATGCGGCGCAGAGGGGGAATGCTATGTCCACCGACACTGAACACGAGAGGGGGACTCCTTCTTCTCCTGCCCATGCTCCTTCTCCCGTTCCCGCATGTGCTCCAGCTGCTGCTGCTGCACCCGCTGCTTCTGTCACCACACCTCCCACATCTGAAGTGTCCTCCAACACTTTACCCCTCTTACCGTCTTATCCAGCGTTGGGAATTCACTTCAGCAAGTGAACGTGAACCACTTCACCAGCCACGCAATATTGGTGAAGTGATTTGAAGTGAACACGTCACCCTACGTGGCCATCGTGAACCTTTGTGAAGTGATCGCCACTTTGTTTTTTTTAACGCCAGCGCCGATCCCTGCCGCGCCCCGTCAGTTCCGTCCCAACCGCGTGCTATTGCCTAGGTCTGGTGCTCTTAGATTCATTCGTGTTTCGGGACGAAGGAGGAGCTACGGTGGATGGGGTTCAGTGTTTCTTACTTTAGGCAATGTGAACGACCTCGGTATCTTCGTCTGGTTCTTCCTCATCAACCTCCATCTCCAAAGAGTCTCGGGGATGGTGCTCTCGGCGTTTGTGAAAAACTCGGTCTCGTGTCCGAGGTCCCTGTACTTAATAAGTCCCTGTACTTAATCCGGGCCGCCGCAATGAAATTCTTGTTCATGCGCAGTAGGGCAACTTTGTCCGTCTCGTCCGCGCCGAGCAACGTGTTTCCCTCGGTCAGGACAAGATTTCAAATGCTCAGGCAGCGCTCACAGTAGCTCTGCGCGCCATGTGTACCAATTGAACCCTTAGAGGCTCTCGCCATGTCCGGAAGGAACCCATACTGCTCCTTGGTGAGCGGTCGATACAGCTTTCCCACGTCGAGCACCGCAGCCAGATCTGTGAAGCTGAGACTTCATCCTTCTTCTCAAGCTCAGGATAATGTTCTCTCCAGTTGAGCGATCTCGAGAGCCTGATGATCCATTGAGTGAAGACCTGTTCAAACTCCACATTGAAATCGGGCATCTGGTTCTCAGGCATAGCAAAAGAAGGCACGTCGCCACTAATGTCGTCGTCCCTAGCGTCGGGTGCGTCGAGTGCCGCCAAGAGACTGCGGGCAGGCGCAGGCTCGGAGGGGGGCGCAGACTCGGAGGAAGTCTTTGCCTTTTCGTGGTGGAATGCAGTCCGTGCGTAAATCACATTTTCTCCCTTGAGCAACTTCCTGGCCTGAGCTCTCTGATTGGACGACAGGCGCCGGCAGTTGATAGTCCGAAAGTCAAGAAGGAAGGCAATCAGCTCGCGATCGTTGAATTCGTAGTCGAAGTGACGCACGTAGTTGTTTTCATTATTCCCGCAGCACCGACGCTCACATTCGAGAATAGCCCGCTCAAGATAGACTTTGCCGGTCTCGCTGAGGTCGTCAACATCGACAGTCTTACGTGGCATGGATTTCGTAGTTATTTATGTTCGGGAGATCAATGACTCTTCTAGCGTCCCAGCTCGCAGAGACTCGATCATGTTGTGCTTGATCAATGCGGCGCACGCCACCAGGTATAAACGTTCAAGTTGCACGAAAACAACGGCCGCATCCGTTATAGCAAAAATCGCCTCGAATTCAGCCAACGCCACCCATTGCTCATCACTGATTGTCCAGGGGAGTCCAATGTTGGTAGCCGCGTATAGTTTGAGCACGTGGTGCATACGCAGCAAGGAACGAATAAGTTGGTATCGCGCCCGGAACCTCGTCTTATTGAGGTCGAGCTTGAGCTTCGGCGATTTCCCCGGCTGTAATGGCAAAAGCGCATGCAGATCCTTCAAACGTGTGCCGTAAGAAAAGTACTTGGCTCCATCGTGGGCACTGTTCAGCAGCTCCTGGCCAGCTGGGAATGGATTGATCACCTGCTTGCCTCTGGATCGTGTCAAGTCGCCACATGCCGCTGCCGAGATTTTTGAGATATCATGCACATGTCACACGCTTCGACCTCAACAAAAAATTCTTCGGCGACGCCAATTGTAGCCCGGTCTTGAACAATGGTTGCGGCCGCCAAATCGATATCGACTCCCGCACGCTCCGCGACCACAGAACGGAGCAGAGAAGCCGTGCCGGAATCGGTTCCGTCGTCAGCTGGAACAAGGCCCACGCACACCGTCTCAACGCCACTCCAATCGGGCCACATGAAAGATAGGCCAATGGCCTGTCGCTTGAAGTTTTCCTTGAGTGTCCCGCCGTCATGCAGCACCTGGGCGAATGGATTGCCGAAAGCCGCTTCATAAATAACACTCCGTAACGACATGCTTCAAGATTCGAACAACAAAACAACGACATTCAGCGTCCACCCATTCAAACAGCGCCTTTCGAGTCATGAACGAGGGCACTTGCCTTTCCCGCCACCACCGCGGTAATACGCCGCCTCAATTAGGTTGCGATGATCTTCGTCGTCAAAGGTGCGCTTGGAAATCCGCTGCGACGTGTACGCGTAGTGTCAAGCCGAGAACGGCATCACGGAAGAGTGCTTTGCCTGGCTGGGCATGGCCATGAAGTAACTCGTAATATCCGATTTACCCTTCGAGGCTGCCACAACGCCCACGGCCGTCATAAAAAACGCCCTCCTTTTCTTGGTCTGTCTTCTGTTTCTTGGTGAGCTGTCAACACGTCCCAGCTCGTCGAATCCTCCTCCTGCGGATGCGCAGCCTTGAAGTGGGCCGGCCCCAAGAGGGCTTGGTCGTCTGTCTGCCATGTGCATTTCTTGAAGTCTCTCGTCACCTTCAGGCGCTCCCAGCACCGGACACACACATGCGTCGTCGCCTTCCCACTGGTCAACGCGGTGGTCAGGATGATTTTCCTTCAGTCGACGCACGCAGTCCCACCACCACCCCTTGGAAAGACCTGGTTGATCGTCCACTTTTGTTGCCGGGTGGTGTGCTCCACGTCACAACATCGACGTCGCAATCGGCTCGTTCTTGTGAACTTCCTCCTTCTGTTAACACCGCGTTTAAATTCCTCATCATCATCAACATTATCCTCCACCTCCAGGTATAGTGCGGCTCGACTTGGCATATCAGACGGGGTCAGGGTCAGGCCGTTAGCCGAAGTGAATGAACGTGAAGTGAACATTGGACTTCGGACGAAAAATTTCGGTGAAGTGAAGTGAAGTGAAGTGAACCAAATTCAGCGAACCTAGTGAAGTGAGCCCAGTGAATTCCCAACGCTGCTTTCATTACTAAAATCTGCCCAGTCGTTGAGCTGCAGCAGCGACCCGCGTCGAGCCGGACTCCGCGTTGTCGGCAGGGATTCGATTCGATTCTATTCTATTCTATTCTCGCGTGTCTTGGGGGGTGTGGTAAAACGAACGAAAGTCCCCAAACCTTGACGCATAACTTCGAGCGTCTTCAATTGGACAAGGACGGAGTGATAACTGATCGGCTGAGGTTCGTCGCGAGCAGAAGAACAAGGGCACCGCGAGTAAAGTGCGCGCCGCGCTCGCGGGAGAGGGTTTGTGCTCGGCAGGTTTCCCAGGATAATTCCCCACGTCCTCTAGGCAGCCAGAAAAAGCGATCCCCAAGTTTTCATCGGGGTTTCAAGACTTTTTCCCCCAAAATTCGAACCGCAAAGCAGCTCCCTTGGAAGCGGCGGAGTTTAGTCGAACGGCCGTCGCGCGCATAGCATTTGGCAAAGGAGACCCCTGTCAGGTAATACGTTACCCAGCACGCCGTACCCGCGCGCAGCCCTCACCCGTTTCGACGCCGCGGCCCTCGACTCCTACTACACGGCGCAGGGCAATGCCGGCGATATTGCGGCTGCGGACCCCTTTTTTTGCGACACGCCACCCAGTCGGTTGCGTGGCCTGGGAATCAATGCGCTCGCGTGCCGATGTCGCTGATGCGGCCTTTGCTGGGACCGCCTGTGCGGTCCTCCCCCGCATGCTCAGCCGCTCTCCGGCCATAATCCCGGCACAGTGCGCGGCTTCTGCGAGCCGCTCGCGCCTTTGCTGCTGGGGCGCGTAATAACTCCTTCGACGACGACGCAGCCAACACGAGTTCGCGCTTCGCGACCCTTGCGGCGTCCCAACCAACGTCCTTGCTGGCCCGCGCTTTTCTTTTCTTTTCTTTTCTTTTCTTTTCTTTTCTTTTCTTTTCTTTTCTTTTCTTTTCTTTTCTTTTCTTTTCTTTTCTTTTCTTTTCTTTTCTTTTCTTTTCTTTTCTTTTCTTTTCTTTTCTTTTCTTTTCTTTTCTTTTCTTTTCTTTTCTTTTCTTTTCTTTTCTTTTCTTTTCTTTTCTTTTCTTTTCTTTCTGTGGCGCTTGGAGCCGTTTGCAGGCGGACGCCGGGAGGCTTGACGATGGCCCGTTGGCCGCGACAGTACGATGCGCGGGCATTGACACATCGGGCAGTGCCCCGTACGGGAAGAGGTGCAGCGGGTCGCGAAGAGACAACGCGAGGCTCTTGGCGTCGAGCGCCTCGAGGTGGACCTTCGTGCTCTCCCCGCGCGTGACGTCCGCAAGGTGGTGTCCTTCCTATGCGCCGACGACACGCTAGCTCTCCACCGCCTGGGTGGCTTCCTCGCCATCTCTGGCATTCTCGAACAGCGACTTCCCGCCGGAAGTCGTTGTGGCAACTTCCTCTTCGGGCTGCCGTTGCCTGCGTACTGTCCGGGGCGTGGCATTCTTGGCGACAGACACCCAGCGGGTTCTCGACGACCCGTACGGCAACGTCTTGCTCGCGGACAATCGCGCTCGGTCAACCGCAACGGAGCTCGGTCCTGCGTATGCACGACGACTCGGTGCATTACGTGTTGAGTGGCCTCGTATGCGCGAAGGGGGCGTCCGGCACACGGTCGAGCCCTCGGGCTTGTTGTTCTGGAATTGTGTTGCCCACCCCTCGCCCGGCGTTCTTTCCGTTCTTTTGAGTTTTCGACTTTCCGCGTCGAGGCCCGTTCCTGACTTTTCAATCGCGGAGCCACCGGGAACGACGCCTACTCCGGGTGGTCTCCGCCGAGGGCAAAAAAAACGATCGTCTTGGTATCCGACCACTAACGTCGATCGCCGCCGCGAATTATGGCAGCACTCCGAGCCCGGTCGACAAGGAACGGGCCAACGACATCAAATCCGTCGCGCAGCACGCTGCGTACGCCGACAGGAAATGAAATTCTGAGACCCGGCAGCCTCGCGGGGCCCGTTCCGGGACCGCCTCTCGGAGTTTCGGCCCGTGCTTTGTCGTTGGTAATTTCGCGGAGGGTAGTGACAACCTACGAGGCTTTTTTTTCTCCACCGTCTTGCCCGTCAAGTTGGCATCAACACTGCGTGCTCCTTCCCTTCCGCGCCTCTACGATGGCGTCTCTCCATCACGGTGCACCACCGTGAGCGTGCCCGTCTCCTTCTAGCGGGCCTCCAGTATGTCGAAGGCGGCCACCTCCGGCATTGAGGCGCAGCACTTGAGGGAGCGCCAAGACGCTTACAGAAACCTTTTTGCCCCTCCGTCTGTCTGTCACTCGGTCGCCGCCAGTTCCCTGCACCACCGACGCCTGGACGGTTAGGCTATAGGGCCTTCCGGCTCACACCCACTCGAGACTCTAAGCGCGCACGTTCTAACACTAACCCTTGAGTTTCTTTACTCCCCACATTCTCTGTCTTTCGAGACGTCATTATTACCCAATCTTGCCGCGACGACACCACTGTGTTGCAAAAGGTCCACAGCGATGAGTGGAGGCTTCGAGACTATCTACGGAACGGACGAAGAGTTTGACGGGAAGAAGATCCGCGTCGGTTCTGGGTTGTCGTCACCGTCAAGGTGCAAGAGCTGGATTTTGTGAAACAAAGCGCCGATGTCGAAATCGAATTAAAGTGGTTTTGGATCGACGCGGAATTCTGCGACAAACTGAGGAATGAGGAGATCCGTCTCTCGAAGGATTCGAAGATCGAAGAGCTAAAAAACAGAGCTTACGGATGTTGGCCCGTAGGAGACGTTCGTTCGTTCCCCGTCGAACTCGACAGGATGTTCGAGAACCAGCTCGGCCAGCTCGAGAGGCACCAAAACTCGTGCTGGACTAGGTTTGATGGCAACCTGGTCTCGGTGCAGCAAGCACGTCGTGGGCGCGAAGTTGGCGATATTCGCGGAGCTGCGCGACTACCCGGAAGATGCCGTCGTCGTGCCGCTGCAGCTAAAAATACGACAATCGAATAACAAGACGTGGTACCTCGACTCGGAGCTCGGCAAGAGAGTCGCGCAAGAATATAAAGAGGACAAGTATCCGATCAACGTGCGGCCGTCGACGCCGGTTGGGGACCTCGTGTTCGGCAAGTCGCGCGTCGCCTACCTGCCGCGCGCCAACAAGCCCGATCGTCCCGTGCTTTGCGTGGTGTGCGAGCGCAACCTCGCATCTTTCGTTCACAAGATTGTCGCGCCGCTCTTCGTGATTGTCCTAGCTTGTGTCTGCGTTTTTATGGCATTACTCAAGGACCGGAGTGCGAGACTAGAGGTGATCGTGACCGGCATGCTGACCGTGAGCGCGTACAAGACAACCATAACCGACAAACTCCCCGACGTGCCGCAAACGATGACCAAGGCAGACTCCTACATCATCGCGTGTTTCGGCTTCTTGCTCGTTCCAGTCTTGGAGACGCTCGTGGTCGAGTACGCGCTGCCGTCGATCTCTGGTTTCGTCGACTTCGTCACTTCTCTGGTCCTCATCGCCGGATGGATTCTCGTACACCTCCCATGGTTCTGCACACCTTGGATACGCAAAAGACTCGCCTTCGCGGGACTTGGGACGAATTTCTGGAAAAAGTGTTCAAAGACGACGGCCCCTACGCGGCGTCCAGAACGAAGATCGCGCACGGCGAAGCCCTTGATTCGCCCAAGCTGCCAAGCGAAGAAAAGGTTCAATCTGAGCCGCCGCCGAGCGAATCAACGCCTCTCCTCCTCCCCCTGTCGCCACCCTAGTTCATCGAGACGCGACTTGCGAGACCAAAAAAACCCGCAGACGAAGCAAACGTGGGCGACTCCTCCTACTCCCACCGGGAGAGAGTCTTTGCTTTTTCTTCTCCTCTCGGTGACGGACGGACGGCGACCGAGTTGGAAAGGCGACATGTTTGAGGGTTCAACTCCAAAAATGCCATCGGATGATGTGGTCGAGCGAGCGATTTGGGCCGCATCTTTCTCCTTTGAAGGATTCGCCCCTGGATGTTGTTTGTCTCCGAAAAATCCCCGCGTCTGGGATGGCGCGCGAA
Organism: Chrysophaeum taylorii; assembly: GCA_029834535.1. NCBI lineage: Eukaryota > Pelagophyceae > Pelagomonadales > Pelagomonadaceae > Chrysophaeum > Chrysophaeum taylorii. Next base: position 42,246 of record JAQMWT010000609.1, on the reverse strand, counting down.
CAAAGGGGAGAAAAGGGTCAGGTCGGTCCGAGCGAAGTAGAAGTTTCCACTACGAGCGAGGAGACCTCGTGTCGGACGAGAACCGCAATTGTTACAACGTGTCTGCTGTCGTCTTTTGCGCGTACAACTCTTCTTCTTCGATAGGCTTCCCGCGGTCTTTTGGCCCTCGCAGCAGCAGCAGCGGCCAAACTCTGCGACAGCTCGCGTTGCCGAAGAGACGACAGCTCAATGCGCGTGAGCAGATTACAGAAGAAGAAGAGCTTGATGACGTCCAGTTTAGTTTTTGGCAGCCCTAAAACTACTACTTTTGGCTGGCTGACTCGTGATGGCGAGAAGAACAAAAACTCTTGCGTCAGCACACTCTTGCTACTACCGAACCGGACATGCTTTAATTATCCGGGATTTTGCTGCGATTGATTATTTTACGACCGGTTTTATTAACATCTCGCCTCAGAGTTGACGCTGCTCAAAAACTTTTTCTCTTCTACTGCCTCCCGTTGAAGGAAGTTGCCGGTAACCGTTATGGTCGGAGGGACCAGGAGTTGGTGGGCAGCTACGCGATCACAACGCAAAACGGCGACAGTACGTTCGAATAGAAATGCGCGACACGCGGTCTGCACGCACTCACGCACGGGCAAATTACGTCAGCTCTATGGGTTGAGCAGGCGTCCTCGCCACCGTCGTCGTCGTCGACGTCCCAGATATGGAAGCAGAAGAAAATGACCACTGCCTCCGACTGGGCCGTCCATGGCGCTGCCCAGTTAGATCCCCCTGCTCGCCCCCCGACTTGATCACCTCGCCGTCCAGTCCGCGCTCCTGCTGCTGCAAGGTCGTCCACACCAAATCCCGACGTTGCCACCACCACACCAAAGACCGTTCACCACCTCCTCTTTACCTACGTCGACCTGCTCAACCAATGCACAATGTGGAGCATGGCTAGTTCCTCCTGGAGTGCGTGGGTGGCTGTGAAGACGACGACGATCCTTTGCTCGTCGAGTCCCTTGCCGCGCTGACGACACCGACGATGCTCAGCCAGCACCGAAGCCGGTGGCAAACCGCAGAAGCCCCCGCACGCCGCGCCCCACAGCCACACGCCATTCCGAGGTTCGTTCGCCCTGCGCTAGTTTCGTTTGCTCCTCGGGTCAACTCGGGGTTTATTAGGAGTACACACTCAAAGGAGGTTTTAAAGGGCGGAACGTGCGGTGATCAAAGCAGCTTAGATTTTTGGCGGTGGAAGTGAGCTGACGTGGCGGTTCAAAACCTAACCCCCCCAAATGTGCGTGTCAGTTTTTTACCGGTTTAAAACACAAAAAAAAAAGGACCTCGCGACGTTCGCGGTAACTCTTGCCATTATTATGACCCTTAACAACTCATGCTAACCCTAACCCGTGTTTTCCATGGAAAACAGCTCACAGTGAGTCACACGCTGGTAAAACGACGTTATTACCATAACCAGGTTTCAAGAGGAGCGAGGAGAGCCGGAGTCTGTGTGTTGTAATCAAGACCCTCCGAGTTGGTCCTCACGCGGCGCTCTACGGGGCCTTTCGGTTCGCGGTCGACACCGGAAGCGAGTGGGAGTCGCCACAACCCGCGAGCCGGCGAATAATTAAAAAAAAAACCTCGTTCGCAGCAGATTTGAATCGGAATCGTCGATAGATCATGGACGTCATCGACAAGCTTCGGGATGTACAACCGCGACTCACGGCTGCTTCACGAGAAGAGCGGATCCTGCTCGAGCGTCGCGCCGTGTCCCTCCAGTTTCTCCGCGACTGGTATTCTGGTCTCGAGAAGGAGCTTGGCGCCGACGAGGCAAAAAAGGTCAATTCCTTCCATATCGTCGGGGAGAGGAGCGTCGAGACGGACGACTGGTTCGCCGGATCTCCAGAGAAGAAGCTCCCGTCCGCGAAATCTCCACCGTGGTCGATCCGATTTCTGACGGGTGGAACTGAGTTAAGCCTCGTCGAGACTTTGCTTCTGGCGGCAGAAGTTACCGGGGATCGGTCCTTTACGCACGACGCCAACTGCCGGCCGTACTTTGAATCGACGACACACTTTTTGAGTTACACTTGGACCTCGAGTTTTTCGACGATGCTGGCGGCCGTCGCTCAGCAGGATCCTCCCGAGGACAACTACTTTTGGGTCGACATGTTTTGCGTCGCACAGAATGATTTTGTTCCTGGGGCCAAGGCCAAAAAAAAGGAAGATCTCGAACGAATGGATGCAGGCTGGCCCATCCGGACGAGCGGCGCTACGTGGACGTTGGCCGAGCCGTGGAGGAAGCCAGCAGCTTTTGGCCGCGCCTGGTGCCTCAACGAGTGTTTCTTGACGGTGCGATGCGAGAACAAGTTCGAGTTGATCATGCCGCCCACCGAGGCTCGAGACTTCGAGAAGTCTCTCGTCGAGGAATTCGACTCGCTCGCGAAGGTCGTGTCCGAAATCGACATGCAAAACGCCACCGCCACAAAGGAGAAGGACAAGGTACGTATTTTCGAGGCCGTCCGGCAATCCGGCATTGGTTTCGTGAGGGTGAATCAACTCGTCATCGGCCAGTTGAGGGAATGGTTTGCGAAGACCGGGCGGGCTGCTCTCGACCGACTTCCGCCCGGGGAGCGAGAGGTTTCGCCGCTTATTGTTTCGCTCGCCTTGTTGCTGCGAGATCAGGTCGGTGAAACCTGCATTTTGGCAGACGCATTTCTGTGGAGAACAAATGACGGGTGCGCCGGCAACACGCAGGCAGAGTACGACGAAGCTCGTGGTCTTTTGGAAGATGCGCTAGACGCTTACACGAAACAGTTCGGTTCGGAACACGAAAATGTTGCGACAATTCTCAACAACCTCGCTGCGTTGTTGCGCGACCAGGTGGGTTGTTGAGGCTTAAAAGAGTCCTGAGAAGCGACGCAGGGTAAGCTCAAAGAGGCCGAGCCGCTGTTTCGCCGCGCCATCGAAATTGGCAAGGTCACGCTCGGCGAGAACCACCCCGACCTCGCAAGACGGCTCAATAACCTCGCTGTGTTGTTGGAAAACCAGGTGAGCTGTTGAGATTCCAAGTGGCAATGAGACGCGGCGCAGGGCAAATACGACGAGGCCGAGCCGTTGCATCGCCGCGCCATCGAAATTGGCGAGGTCACGCTTGGCGAGAACCACACCGACCTCGCAACGTGGCTCGACAACTTCGCTCTCTTGTTGCAGAAACAGGTGGGCTGTTGAGGTTCCAGGTTGCCCTGAGACGCGACGTAGAGCAAATTCGACGAGGCCAAGCCGCTCTTCGATCGCTCACTCAAAATCAGCGAGGCGGCGCTCGGCGACAGCCATCCGGCTGTCGCGACATTGCTCAACAACCTTGCAGGGTGGTTGCACGACCAGGTTGGTTGTTGAGGTTCCAGGTGGCCTTGAGACGCGACGCAGGGTCAATACGACGAGGCCAGGCTGCTCTACGATCGCTCGCTCAAAATCCGTCAAGAGGCGCTCGGCGACAGCCATCCGGCTGTCGCCACGTTGCTCAACAACCTCGCTGGTTTGCTGAAAAACCAGGTTGATTGTTGAGGTTCCAAGTGGCGCTGAGACGCGACGCAGGGCAAGCTCAACGAGGCCGAGGCACTTTATCGCCGTGCTCTCAAGATCGACGAGGAGGCGGTGGGGCCGTCGCATCCTGAGGTTGCGACGGACCTCAACAACCTCGCTTCGGTGTTGAGCGAGCAGGTCTGATGTGTTTGTCTGTATGTACGTTCGAAATGTGCCCAACTCGTCGAAAAGCATGGCAGTGGCATCCAACGTCGCCCGCTGTTGTTTCAGGGAAACCATGCCGAGGCACTCCCTTTTGCGCAGCGAGCTGCCTCGATCTTCCAACAAACCCTTGGCTTGGGGCATCCACGTACTCAGAAACTTGCTGCCGACGTCCAGAAGCTCAAAATTGCGGTGATAATGGCGCGATTTCAGGCTGGTGCTAATGCAGTCTCGTCGCCTGCCGAGGCGCAGCAGCAAGCAGGTGGTCACCCTGAGCAAAAGCAAGGGGACTTGGTGGTGGGAACTGGTGACTCGGCTGCTGTCGACATCGCTGCTGATCCGACGGCGCAACGCCCGATGGCCCTCGCAGCGGCCAGTCAACACGACTAAGCTCCGATGGACGCGGAATCTGCCATTGCTGACGCCACTGCGGCTAACGTGCAGCAACCAATGGCGTTGCTTGCAGACTCCGGCAGCGATGGAAACGAGGACTCTGCGACGGCGGATGCTGCCGATGACGCGGATCAGAAAGGCGACAGCTGAAGAATGCGCTTGGTGAGGCGCGCATATGGTCGTGCGCGAGCAAGTTGCCATCATCATAAGCCCCTCGGCTCGCCATCCTCGTTTTTCGCGCCTTTCTTGCTAGCACAGTCCCTCGACAACGCGCTGGCCACCGACCGCCACGCACTTGCACCACACTCCAGCTACGCACCATAATGTCGTGCAAACGGGCGACCGCGGCGTCGTTTGAGCAGATCGGTGGCCTGGTTGGAAGCACGGCGAGGAAAGCCTGTCAGCCGCGCCGCGGTGCGTGACCATCGCACTGGCGCCATGCCGTAGGGTTGTCGAGGCCGTGGGGTGACGTGCGAATAAGCAGAAGGTGCTGGACAAAGTAGACAAGATGCTCCGCAAGCGCAGATGACGAGACGGGGCGACTTGGTGCAAATACACATCTTGGAGGCGAATTGATTTGGCGGTGGCGCTTGCGGAAACCGCAACCAAATTGTTAGAGGCTACCTACCGAGGGGGCCGAGAGCAAGCAGAAGGCCGTGGCGCAGACAGCTGTGGCGGCGCAGGCATCGGTTGAGACGACGGCCAGGGCTACAGCCGCATTCGAGGGGGGGCGGGGGGGGGGGGCGCGAGGATAGCGTTTTTGCTGGGCGTGAGCCCCAGCGCTAAAGTTTTGTGCCCGTGGGGGAGTCTGCGACCTTCCAGCACGAAAGTTTCGTGCTAGGGGGGTGTCTGACCTGACCACCGCGCGCGCACTCTAGAAGAAGAGGCCTCGAATGCTTGCCGAGCGCCCAGGTGGCCAGCAGAGCTATTAGAACTACGAACGGCCACGGACTGGGTGCCGGCGACTCGGCCGGGAGTGAGCGCCTCTGCTAGCCTCGCGCTCTTCGCGGGCATTAAAGGCGTTAAGAGAATCGGACCAGAGCGAGCGCGGCCTCAGGAAAATCACTGTGCCTTGGCCATACGCGCGACTCCGAGCCAAAGTAAAACTTGTCGGGATATTGTACGCGTCCTGTCCTCAAGACGACGATGATGACGACACCGAACACCCCCCTCGAAACCCAATTTCCCTGCCAAACCGCAGCCTACCTTGTGGAGCCACTCAGGTGCCGCGGTGCCCGTCGTCCTAGGAGGGGGGACTCCGACCCCCCAGCGCTAAGCTTTCGTGCTGGCGGGGCGTTCTTTCCGTATTCTCGCGCGCCCCCCCCGGGATGCGGCTGTCGCCAAGCCCAGAAGGCCCTTCTCAAAAAAGCCCGCATCGCCCTCCGAATCATCACCGACTCGCGGTAATGCCCAACCGCAGAGCACTACCACCGATCGTCCCCTACAAAAAAAGACAAAGACACCACCAAGGGCGTCGTCGACTTGGATGCCGAGATGATCCCCCCATTACACCCCTGACATTGACGCTGGCTTCGTCATCTGCCTCGAATGCGGAGCGGTGCAGCCCGAATAGGTCCCTGGTGTTTCGGGCAACTGAATGCGAACGGACAACCCTAACCCATGCGTCCAATCGTGACGGCCAAAGCAAGGAAGACCCCAGGACGTACCAGGGCAGGCTCCCACGCGCGGAGGTCGCGGCGCACGGCGGGGGGGTAATTCTGGTTCTTGAAAAACACATACTGCGCCCCCGACCATTTCAAAACCCTAATACAACGTGTCTCCGTCCCAAACCCTTGACGAAACAGTGGCGATAAGTTAGTCGAGCGCGTGTCGAGCCATGTGTGCTGGGAGAGCGTTCCGAGTCCCCGACGCCCTTCGGAGGCTCCTCACGCGGTGCGCCTCGTCGCCACTCGCTCCCTTAACCGCTGCATCCGTCGCCGCGGTTGGTGTCGCGATTTTGCTGAATAATCGCGGAAGATCAAATCGACGCGAAGCGAGCCTCATCGACAAGCTTCGAGATGTACAACCGCGACTCACGGCTGCTTCACGAGAAGAGCGGATCCTGCTCGAGCATCGCGCCGTGTCCCTCCAGTTTCTCCGCGACTGGCATTCTGGTCTCGAGAAGGAGCTTGGCGCCACCGCGGCAAAAATGGTCAATTCCTTCCATATCGTCGGGGAGAAGAGCGTCGAGACGGACGACTGGTTCGCCGGATCTCCAGAGGAGAAGCTCCCGTCTACGAAATCTCCACCGTGGTCGATCCGATTTCTGACGGGTGGAACTGCGGTAAGCCTCGTCGAGACTTTGCTTCTGGCGGCAGAAGTTACCGGGGATCGGTCCTTTACGCACGACGCCAACGGCCGGCCCTACTTTGGATCGACGACTCACTTTTTGAGTTACACTTGGACCTCGAGTTTTTCGACGGCGCTGGCGGCCGTCGCTCAGCAGGATCCTCCCGAGGACGCCTACTTTTGGGTCGACATGTTTTGCGTCGCACAGAATGATATTGTTCCTGGGGCCAAGGCCAAAAAAAAGGAAGATCTCGAACGGATGGACGAGGGATGGCCCATCCGGACGAGCGGCGCTACATGGATGTTGGCCGAGCCGTGGAAGAAGCCGGCAGCTTTTGGCCGCGCCTGGTGCCTCAACGAATGTTTCTTGACGGTGCGATACGAGAACAAGTTCGAATTGATCATGCCGCCCACCGAGGCTCGAGACTTCGAGAAGTCTCTCGTCGAGGAATTCGACTCGCTCGCGAAGGTCGTGTCCGAAATCGACATGCAACGTGCCACCGCCACAAAGGAGAAGGACAAGGTACGTATTTTCGAGGCCGTCCGGCAATCCGGCATTGGTTTCGTGAGGGTGAATCAACTCGTCATCGGCCAGTTGAGGGAATGGTTTGCGAAGACCGGGCGGGCTGCTCTCGACCGACTTCCGCCCGGGGAGCGAGAGGTTTCGCCGCTTATTGTTTCGCTCGCCTTATTGCTGCGAGATCAGGTCGGTTAGAGTTGCATTTTGGCAGACGCATTTCTGTGGAAGACAAATGATGGGTGCACCGGTAACACGCAGGCAAAGTACGATGAAGCTCGTGGTCTCTTGGAAGAAGCGCTGGACGCTCACACGAAGGTGTTCGGTTCGGAACACGAAAATGTCGCGACAGTTCTCAACAACCTCGCTACATTGTTGCGCGACCAGGTGGGCTTTTGAGGTTCCAGGAGGTGGCCTCAAACGCAACGCAGGGCAAATACGACGAGTCCGAGCCGTTGTATCGCCGCGCCATCGAAATTGGCAAGGTCACCCTCGGCGAGAACCACCCCGACCTCGCAACACGACTCAACAACCTCGCTTTGTTGTTGGAAAACCAGGTGAGCTGTTGAGGTTCCAAGTGGCAATGAGACGCGACGCAGGGTAATTACGACGAGGCCGAGCCGTTGTATCGCCGCGCCATCGAAATTGGCAAGGTCACCCTCGGCGAGAACCACCCCGACCTCGCAACAAGACTCAACAACCTCGCTGTGTTGTTGGAAAACCAGGAGAGCTGTTGAGGTTCCAAGTGGCAATGAGACGCGACGCAGGGCAAATACGACGAGTCCGAGCCGTTGTTTCGCCGCGCCATCGAAATTGGCAAGGTCACCCTCGGCGAGAACCACCCCGACCTCGCAACATGGCTCAGCAACCTCGGGAGTTTGTTGGAAAACCAGGTGAGCTGTTGAGGTTCCAAGTGGCAATGAGACGCGACGCAGGGTAATTACGACGAGGCCGAGCCGTTGTATCGCCGCGCCATCGAAATTGGCAAGGTCACGCTTGGCGAGAACCACCCCGGCCTCGCAACATGGCTTAACAACCTAGGGGGGTTGTTGCACAAAAAGGTGGGCTGTTGAGGTTCCAAGTGGCGCTGAGACGCGACGCAGGGCAAGTTCAACGAGGCCGAGGCACTTTATCGCCGTGCTCTCAAGATCGACGAGGAGGCGTTAGGGCCGTCGCACCCTAAGGTTGCGACGGACCTCAACAACCTCGCTGTGTTTATGAGCAACCAGGTTGATTGTTGATGTTCGAAGTGGCACTGAGACGCGACGCAGGGGAAACACGTCGAGGCGCTGAAGTTGCGCACGCGCTGTCTCCAAATCGAGAGGCTGACGCTGGTCGAAGAGCATCCGCAGTATGCTACTTCACTCAACAACCTTGCTGTGTTCTTGCTCGAGCAGGTTGATTGTTGAGCTTCCTAGTAGCACTGAGACGCGACGCAGGGCAAGCTCGAGGAGGCCGAGCCACTGTTTCGCCGCGCCATCGAAATTAGCAAGGTCACGCTCGGCGAGAACCACCCGGACCTCGCAAAATGGCGAAACAACCTCGGGTTGTTGTTGCACAAAAAGGTGGGCTATTTAGGTTCCTAGTGGCACCGAGATTCGACGCAGGGCAGGCTCGAGGAGGCCGAGCCGTTGTTTCGCCGCGCCATCGAAATTGGCAAGGTCACGCTCGGCGAGAACCACCGCGACCTTGCAACATGGCATAACAACCTCGGGTTGTTGTTGCACGAGCAGGTTGATTGTTGAGCTTCCTAGTAGCACTGAGACGCGACGCAGGGCAAGCTCGAGGAGGCCGAGCCACTGTTTCGCCGCGCCATCGACAGTGGCAAGGTCACGCTCGGCGAGAACCACCCGGACCTCGCAAAATGGCGAAACAACCTCGGGTTGTTGTTGCACAAAAAGGTGGGCTATTTAGGTTCCTAGTGGCACCGAGATTCGACGCAGGGCAAGCTCGAGGAGGCCGAGCCGTTGTTTCGCCGCGCCATCGAAATTGGCAAGGTCACGCTCGGCGAGAACCACCGCGACCTTGCAACATGGCATAACAACCTCGGGTTGTTGTTGCACGACCAGGTGGACTATTTAGGTTCCATGTGGCACCGAGATTCGACGCTGGGCAAGCTGGAAGAGGCCGAGTCACTGTTTCGCCGCGCCATCGAAATTGGCAAGGTCACGCGTGGCGAGAACCACCCCGACCTCGCAAGATGGCTCAACAACCGCGCTGTGTTGTTGGAAAACCAGGTGAGCTGTTGAGGTTCCAAGTGGCAATGAGATGCGACGCAGGGCAAGCTCGAAGAGGCCGAGCCGTTGTTTCGCCGCGCCATCGAAATTGGCAAGGTCACGCTTGGCGAGAACCACCCCGACCTCGCAACTTGGATCAAGAACCTCATGGGGTTGTTAATCAAGCAGGTCTGATGTGTTTTGTATGGATGTACATTCGAAATGTGCGCAACTCTTTGATTTGCACTGCAATGGCACACACCGTCACGCGCCGTTCAGGGAAAATTTGCCGAGGCATTCCCACTTGCGCAGCGAGCTACCTCGATCTTCGAAAAAACCCTTGGCTCGGGGCATTCATCTACTCAGCAAATTGCGGCCGCTCTTCCGCTGCTCGAACGTGCGGTGATGATGGCGCGATTTCAGGCTGGTGCTAATGCAATCTCGTTGCCTGCCGAGGCGCAGCAGCAAGCAGGTGGTCACCCTGAGCAAAAGCAAGGGGACTTGGAGGTGGGAACTGGTGACTCGGCTGCTGTCGACGACGCTGCTGATCCGACGGCACAACGCCCGATGGCCCTCGCAGCGGCCAGTCAACACGACTACGCTCCGATGGACGCGGAATCTGCCATTACTGACGCCACTGCGGCTAACGTGCAGCAACCAGTGGCGTTGCTTGCAGACTCCGGCAGCGATGGAAACGAGGACTCTGCGACGGCGGATGCTGCCGATGACGCGGATCAGAAAGGCGACAGCTGAAGAATGCGCTTGGTGAGGCGCGCATATGGTCGTGCGGGTGCAAGGTGCCATCATCCTAAGCCCCTCGGCTCGCCATCCTCGTTTTTCGCGCCTTTCCTGTTCGCACCTTCCCTCACGCCTTCTTTCGACAACGCGACCGCCACACACATGCACCGCACACCAGCTACGCACAATCATTTCGCGTCTTCTCGATGTTTGTCCAGAGATACTTATATACGGCTCCATACTCATATACGGCTTTATGAACTACCCGCCTGTCACCAACACTCGGCCATGTTTGAGGAGAGGATGTCAGGGAGTCCACTGGTGGGTCGACGAAACTTGACTGAGTGACTTCTTTTCTCAGAGTACTACGCTTGTTCGTGAAATCAAAAGTTTCGACACTCTAGGCGATCGCGATCAGCCCGAGGGTGTCGTCGACGAGCGCGATCGCCTTTGGAACGAATGGTGTCGACATGAACACAGCAGCAGAAGGGCGGGGTCGCGGGACAGCGAGTAGCGCGACAATGGCAGGAGCGCGACACCGAACAACAGAGAGGGGCCCGAAGACACTGGCTCGTCGCTGGCCACGCGCGCGATCACAACGACAATCACGTCAACAACAGCAAGGGTTGCTGTCACTGTGCTATCCCCCCACCCCTTTCCAGTAGTCACGTGTTCGAAACCCTACACTTGCAAAAAAAAGTCATTTCAAAAACCAACGTTGGGAATTTACTGGGCTCACTTCACTAGGTTCACTGAATTTGCTTCACTTCACTTCACTTCACTTCACCGATTTTTTTCGTCCGAAGTCCAATGTTCACTTCACGTTCATTCACTTTGGCTGACGGCCTGACTCTGACCCTGTCTGCTGAGCGAAGTCGAGCCGCTACCTGGAGGTGGAGGATAATGTTGATGATGAGGAGGAATTTAAACGCGGTGTTAACAGAAGGAGGAAGTTCACAAGAACGAGCCGATGTCGACGTTGTGACGTGGATAACACACCCGGCAACAAAAGTGGACGATCAACCAGGTTTTTCCTAGGTGTGGTGGGACTGCGTGCGTCGACTGAAGGAAATCATCCTGACCACCCACCGCGTTGACCAGTGGGAAGGCGACGACGCATGTGTGTATCCGGTGCTGGGAGCGCCTGAAGGTGACGAGAGACTTCAAGAAAGGTACATGGCAGACGACCATGCCCGCTTGGGGCCCACTTCAAGGCTGTGCATCCGGAGGACGAGCTGGGACGTCAGCAGCTCACCAAGAAACAGAAGACAGACCAAGAATAGGAGGGCTTTTTTTATGACGGCCTTGGGCGTTGTGGCTGCCTCGAAGGGTAAATCGGATATTACGAGATACTTCATGGCCATGCCCAGCCAGGCAAAGCACGCTTCCCTGATGGCGTTCTCGGCTCGGCACTACGTGTACACGTCGTAGCGGATCTCCAAGCGCACCTTTGACGACGAAGATCATCGCAACCTAATTGAGGCGGCGTATTACCGCGGCGGTGGCGGGAAATGCAAGTGCCCGTTCATGACTCGAAAGGCGCTGTTTGTTGAATGGGTGGACGCCGAATATCGTTACTTTGTTCGAATCTTGATACACGTCGTTACGGAGTGTTATGAAGCGGCGGCTTTCGGCAATCCATTCGCCCAGGTGCTGCATGACGGCGGGACACTCAAGGAAAACTTCAAGCGACAGGCCATTGGCCTATCTTTCATGTGGCCCGATTGGAGTGGCGTTGAGACGGTGTGCGTGGGCCTTGTTCCAGCTGACGACGGAACCGATTCCGGCACGGCTTTTCTGCTCCGTTCTGAGGTCGCGGAGCGTGCGGGAATCGATATCGATTTGGCGGCCCCAACCAACCATTGTTCAAGAGACCGGGCTCCAAAATTGGCGTCGCCCAAGAATTTTTTGTTGAAGTCGAAGCGTGTGTGACATGCATGATATCTCAAAAATCTCGGCAGCGGCATGTGGCGACTTGACACGATCCAGAGGCAAGCAGGTGATCAATCCATTCATCCCAGCTGGCCAGGAGCTGCTGAACAGTGGTGGCCACGATGGAGCCAAGTACTTTTCTTACGGCACACGTTTGAAGGATCTGCATGCGCTTTTGCCATTACAGCCGGGGAAATAAATCGCCGAAGCTCAAGCTCGACCTCAATAAGACGAGGTCCCGGGCGCGATACCAACTTATTCGTTCCTTGCTGCGTATGCACCACGTGCTCAAAGTGTACACGGCGACCAGGCCAGGAAGTTGCTCAATGAAGAATAAGTGATTTACGCACGGACTGCATTCCACCACGAAAAGGCAAAGACTTCCTCCGAGTCTGCGCCGCCCTCCGCCTGCGCCCGCCCGCAGTCTGTTGGCGGCACTCGATGCACCCGGCGCTTGGGACGACATTAGTGGCGACGTGCCTTCTTTTGCTATGCCTGAGAACCACACGCCCGATTTCAATGTGGAGTTTGAACAGGTCTTCACTCAATGGATCAGGCTCTCGAGATCGCTCAACTGGAAAGAGCATTATCCTGAACTTGAGAAGATGGATGAAGTCGGCTTCACAGATCTGGCTGTGCTCGACGTTGGAAAGCTGCATCGACTGCTCACCAAGGAGCAGTATGGGTTCCTTCCGGACATGGCGAGAGCCTCTAAGGGTTTTTTCAATTGGTACACATGGCGCGGAGAGCTACTGTGAGCGCTGCCTGAGCATTGGAAATCTTGTCCTGACCGAGGGAAACACGTTTCTCGGCGCGGACGAGACGGGCAAAGTTGCCCTACTGCGCATGAACAAGACTTTCATTGCGGCGGCCTGGATTAAGTACAGGGACATCGGACACGAGACCGAGTTTTTCAAAAATGCCGAGAGCACCATGATTCCCCGAAGACTCTTCGGAGATGGAGGTTGATGAGGAAGAACCAGACGAAGATACCGAGGTCGTTCACATCGCCTAAAGTAAGAAACACTGAACCCCATCCACAGTAACTCCTCCTTCGCCCCGAAACGCGAAAGAATCTAAGAGCACCAGACCTAGGCAATAGCGCGCGGAGGGCACGGAACTGACGGGGCGCGGCAGGGACCGGCGCTGGCGTTAAAAAAAAAAAAAAGTGGCGTTCACTTCACAAAGGTTCACGATGGCCACGTAGGGTGACGTGTTCACTTCAAATCACTTCACCAATATTGCGTGGCTGGTGAAGTGGTTCACGTTCACTTGCTGAAGTGAATTCCCAACGCTGACAAAAACCCTTCGCTTGACAAAACTGTGGCGATAAGTTAGTCGAGCACGTGTCGAGCCATGTGTGCTGGGAGAGCGTTCCGAGTCCCCGACGCCCTTCGGAGGCTCCTCACGCGGTGCGCCTCGTCGCCACTCGCTCCCTTAACAGCTGCATCCGTCGCCGCGGTTGGTGTCGCGATTTTGCTAAATAATCGCGGAAACTCACATCGACGTGAAGCGAGCCTCATCGACAAGCTTCGGGATGTACAACCGCGACTCACGGCTGCTTCACGAGAAGAGCGGATCCCGCTCGAGCATCGCGCCGTGTCCCTCCAGTTTCTCCGCGACTGGCACTCGGCCCTCGAGAAGGAGCTTGGCGCCGACGCGGCGAAAAAGGTCAATTCCTTCCATATCGTCGGGGAGAGGAGCGTCGAGACGGACGACTGGTTCGCCGGATCTCCAGTGGAAAAGCTCCCGTCTACGAAATCTCCACCGTGGTCGATCCGATTTCTGACGGGCGGAACTGAGTTAAGCCTCGTCGAGACTTTGCTTCTGGCGGCAGAAGTTACCGGGGATCGGTCCTTTACGCACGACGCCAACGGCCGGCCGTACTTTGTTGGATCGACGACACACTTTTTGAGTCACACTTGGACCTCGAGTTTTTCGACGACGCTGGCGGCCGTCGCTCAGCAGGATCCTCCCGAGGACAACTACTTTTGGGTCGACATGTTTTGCGTCGCACAGAATGATTTTGTTCCTGGGGCCAAGGCCAAAAAAAAGGAAGATCTCGAACGGATGGACGAGGGATGGCCCATCCGGACGAGCGGCGCTACATGGATGTTGGCCGAGCCGTGGAAGAAGCCGGCCGCTCTTGGCCGCGTGTGGTGCCTCAACGAGTGTTTCTTGACGGTGCAATGCGAGAATAAGTTCGAGTTAATCATGCCGCCCACCGAGGCTCGAGACTTCGAGAAGTCTCTCGTCGAGGAATTCGACTCGCTCGCGAAGGTCGTGTCCGAAATCGACATGCAAAACGCCACCGCCACAAAGGAGAAGGACAAGGTACGTATTTTCGAGGCCGTCCGGCAATCCGGCATTGGTTTCGTGAGGGTGAACCAAATCGTCATCGGCCAGTTGAGGGAATGGTTTGCAAAGACCGGGCGGGCTGCTCTCGACCGACTTCCGCCGGGGGAGCGAGAGGCTTCGCCGCTTATCAACGAACTCGCTCTGTTGCTGAGAGATCAGGTCGGTGAGAATTGCATTTTGGCGCACACATTTCCGTGGATAACAAATGACGGGTGCGCTGGCAACACGCAGGCAAAGTACGATGAAGCTCGTGGTCTCTTGGAAGATGCGCTAGACGCTTACACGAAACAGTTCGGTTCGGAACACAAAAATGTCGCAATACTTACCAACAACCTCTCTGGGTTGATGTACGACCAGGTGGACTGTTGAGGTTCCAAAAGGCCCTGAGAAGCGACGCAGGGCAAGCTCGAAGAGGCCGAGCCGTTGTTTCGCCGCGCCATCGAAATTGGCAAGGTCACGCTCGGCGAGAACCACCCCGACCTCGCAAAATGGCGAAGCAACCTCGGGGGTTTGTTGGAACACCAGGTCGGGCTGTTGAGATTCCAAGTGGCACCGAGACGCGGCGCAGGGCAAATACGACGAGGCCGAGCCGTTGTATCGCCGCGCCATCGAAATTGGCAAGGTCACGCTTGGCGAGAACCACCCCGGCCTCGCAACATGGCTAAACAACCTAGGGGGGTTGTTGCACAAAAAGGTGGGCTGTTGAGGTTCCAAGTGGCACCGAGATTCGACGCAGGGCAAGCTCGAAGAGGCCGAGCCACTGTTTCGCCGTGCTCTCAAGATCGACGAGGAGGCGTTGGGGCCGTCGCACCCTATGGTTGCGACGGACCTCAACAACCTCGCTGTGTTTATGAGCAACCAGGTTGATTGTTGATGTTCGAAGTGGCACTGAGACGCGACGCCGGGGAAACACGTCGAGGCGCTGAAGTTGCGCACGCGCTGTCTCCAAATCGAGAGGCAGACGCTGGGCGAAGAGCATCCGCAGTATGCTGCTTCACTCAACAACCTTGCTATGTTGTTGATCAACCAGGTTGATTGTTGAATTTTCAAGTGGCAATGAGAAGCGACGCAGGGCAAGCTCGAAGAGGCCGAGCTCATGTTTCGCCGCGCCGTCGAAATTGGCAAGGTCACGCTCGGCGAGAACCACCCGGACCTCGCAACATGTCTCAACAACCTCGGGTTGTTGTTGTATGACCAGGTGGACTATTTAGGTTCCAAGTGGCACCGAGATTCGACGCAGGGCAAGCTCGAAGAGGCCGAGCCGTTGTTTCGCCGCGCCATCGAAATTGTCAAGGTCACGCTCGGCGAGAACCACCCCGATCTCGCAAAATGGCGAAACAACCTCGGGTCGTTGTTGCACAAAAAGGTGGGCTATTTAGGTTCCAAGTGGCACCGAGATTCGACGCAGGGCAAGCTCGAGGAGGCCGAGCGACTGTTTCGCCGCGCCATCGAAATTGGCAAGGTCACGCTCGGCGAGAACCACCGCGGCCTCGCAGCACGGCTCAACAACCTCGGGTTGTTGTTGTATGACCAGGTGGACTATTTAGGTTCCAAGTGGCAACGAGATTCGACGCAGGGCAAGCTCAAAGAGGCCGAGCCGTTGTTTCGCCGCGCCATCGAAATTGGCAAGGTCACGCTTGGCGAGAACCACCCCGACCTCGCAACTTGGATCAAGAACCTCTCGGGGTTGTTAATCAAGCAGGTCTGATGTGTTTTGTATGGATGTACATTCGAAATGTGCGCAACTCTTTGATTTGCACTGCAATGGCACACAACGTCACGCGCCGTTCAGGGAAAATTTGCCGAGGCATTCCCACTTGCGCAGCGAGCTGCCTCGATCTTCGAAAAAACCCTTGGCTCGGGGCATTCATCTACGCAGCAACTTGCGGTCGTTCTTCCGCAGCTCGAACGTGCGGTGATGATGGCGCGATTTCAGGCTGGTGCTAATGCAATCTCGTCGCCTGCCGAGGCGCAGCAGCAAGCAGGTGGTCACCCTGAGCAAAAGCAAGGGGACTTGGAGGTGGGAACTGGTGACTCGGCTGCTGTCGACAACGCTGCTGATCTGACGACACAGCGCCCGATGGCCCTCGCAGCGGCCAGTCAACACCACCACGCTCCGATGGACGCGGAATCTGCTATTGCTGACGCCACTGCGGCTAACGTGCAGCAACCAATGGCGTTGCTTGCAGACTCCGGCAGCGATGGAAACGAGGACTCTGCGACGGCGGATGCTGCCGATGACGCGGATCAGAAAGCCGACAGCTGAAGAATGCGCTTGGTGAGGCGCGCATATGGTCGTGCGGGTGCCAGTTTCCATCATCCTAAGCCCCTCGGCTCGCCATCCTCGTTTTTCGTGCCTTTCTTGCTAGCACAGTCCCTCGACAACGCGCTGGCCACTGACCGCCACGCACTTGCACCACACTCCAGCTACGCACCATAATGTCGTGCAAACGGGCGACCGCGGCGTCGTTTGAGCAGATCGGTGGCCTGGTTGGAAGCACGGCGAGGAAAGCCTGTCAGCCGCGCCGCGGTGCGTGACCATCGCACTGGCGCCATGCCGTAGGGTGGTCGATGCCGTGGGGTGACGTGCGAATAAGCAGAAGGTGCTGGACAAAGTAGACAAGATGCTCCGCAAGCGCAGATGACGAGACGGGGCGACTTGGTGCAAATACACATCTTGGAGGCGAATTGATTTGGCAGTGGCGCTTGCGGAAACCGCAACCAAATTGTTAGAGGCTACCTACCGAGGGGGCCGAGAGCAAGCAGAAGGCCGTGGCGCAGACAGCTGTGGCGGCGCAGGCATCGGTTGAGACGACGGCCAGGGCTACAGCCGCATTCGAGGGGGGGGGGGGGCGCGAGGATAGCGTTTTTGCTGGGCGTGAGCCCCAGCGCTAAAGTTTTGTGCCCGTGGGGGAGTCTGCGACCTTCCAGCACGAAAGTTTCGTGCTAGGGGGGTGTCTGACCTGACCACCGCGCGCGCACTCTAGAAGAAGAGGCCTCGAATGCTTGCCGAGCGCCCAGGTGGCCAGCAGAGCTATTAGAACTACGAACGGCCACGGACTGGGTGCCGGCGACTCGGCCGGGAGTGAGCGCCTCTGCTAGCCTCGCGCTCTTCGCGGGCATTAAAGGCGTTAAGAGAATCGGACCAGAGCGAGCGCGGCCTCAGGAAAATCACTGTGCCTTGGCCATACGCGCGACTCCGAGCCAGAGTAAAACTTGTCGGGATATTGTACGCGTCCTGTCCTCAAGACGACGATGATGACGACACCGAACCGCCCCCCCACGAACATGGCGAGGCCAACGAACCAGACTCCGTCGACGAGCACCCGCCCTCGAGGAGGAGGAGGAGGAGGAGGATGAGAGCCCAGCTCCCGAGGAAAACCTCCGCGACTACCTCATGGACCTCGGAGACGCCGCCACATTCTACTATGAGGCCGCCACATTTCATTCCTTGCGACCCATTCAGCGTCGCCAAACACCCCCCTCGAAACCCAAATTCCCTGCCAAACCGCAGCCTACCTTGTGGAGCCACTCAGGTGCTGCGGTGCCCGTCGTCCTAGGAGGGGGGACTCCGACCCCCCAGCGCTAAGCCTTCGTGCTGGCGGGGCGTTCTTTCCGTATTCTCGCGCGCCCCACCCCCCATTACACCCCTGACATTGACGCTGGCTTCGTCATCTGCCTCGAATGCGGAGCGGTGCAGCCCGAATAGGTCCCCGCTGGTGTTTCGGGCAACTGGCTGCGAACGGACAACCCTAACCCATGCGTCCAATCGTGACGGCCAAAGCAAGGAAGACCCCAGGACGTACCAGGGCAGGCTCCCACGCGCGGAGGTCGCGGCGCACGGCGGGGGGGTAATTCTGGTTCCCGAAAAGCACATACTGCCACAACTGCGCCCCCGACCATTTCAAAACCCTAATACAACGTGTCTCCGTCCCAAACCCTTGACGAAACAGTGGCGATAAGTTAGTCGAGCGCGTGTCGAGCCATGTGTGCTGGGAGAGCGTTCCGAGTCCCCGACGCCCTTCGGAGGCTCCTGAAGCGGTGCGCCTCGTCGCCAATTGCTCCCTTAACCGCTGCATCCGTCGCCGCGGTTGGTGTCGCGATTTTGCTGAATAATCGCGGAAGATCAGATCGACGCGAAGCGAGCCTCATCGACAAGCTTCGGAGTGTGTTAACGCGACTCACGGCTGCTTCACGAGAAGAACGGATCCCGCTCGAGCATCGCGCCGTGTCCCTCCTGTTTCTCCGCGACTGGCATTCTGGTATCGAGAAGGAGCTTGGCGCCGACGAGGCAAAAAAGGTCAATTCCTTCCATATCGTCGGGGAGAGGAGCGTCGAGACGGACGACTGGTTCGCCGGATCTCCAGAGGAAAAGCTCCCGTCTACGAAATCTCCACCGTGGTCGATCCGATTTCTGACGGGCGGAACTGGGGTATGCCTTGTCGAGACTTTGCTTCTGGCGGCAGAAGTTACCGGGGATCGGTCCTTTACGCACGACGCCAACGGCCGGCCGTACTTTGGATCGACGACACACTTTTTGAGTCACACTTGGACCTCGAGTTTTTCGACGATGCTCGCGGCCGTCGCTCAACAAAAACCGCCCAAGGACGCCTACTTTTGGGTTGACATGTTGTGCCTCGCGCAAAATGATTTTGTCTCTGGAGCCAAGGCCAATAAGAAGGAAGATCTCGAACGGATGGACGAGGGATGGCCCATCCGGACGAGCGGCGCTACGTGGATGTTGGCCGAGCCGTGGAGGAAGCCGGCAGCTTTTGGCCGCGTGTGGTGCCTCAACGAGTGTTTCTTGACGGTACAATGCGAGAAGAAGTTCGAGTTAATCATGCCGCCCACCGAGGCACGGGACTTCGAGAAGTCCCTCGCCGAGGATTTCTACTCACTCGCGAAGGTCGTGTCCGAAATCGACATGCAAAACGCTACCGCCACGAAGGAGAAGGACAAGACGCGTATTTTCGAAGCCGTTCGGCAATCCGGCATTGGTTTCGTGAAAGTGAACCAAATTGTCATCGGCCAGTTGAGGGAATGGTTTGCGAAGACCGGGCGGGCTGCTCTCGACCGACTTCCGTCCGAGGCGCGAGAGGTTTCGCCGCTTATCAACGAACTCGCTCTGTTGCTGAGAGATCAGGTCGGTGAGAATTGCATTTTGGCGCACACATTTCCGTGGATAACAAATGACGGGTGCGCTGGCAACACGCAGGCAAAGTACGATGAAGCTCGTGGTCTCTTGGAAGAAGCGCTGGACGCTCGAACGAAGATGTTCGGTTCGAAACACGAAATTGTCGCGACAGTTCTCAACAACCTCGCTGCGTTGTTGCGCGACCAGGTGGGTTGTTGAGGCTTAAAAGAGTCCTGAGAAGCGACGCAGGGTAAGCT
Source organism: Chrysophaeum taylorii (assembly GCA_029834535.1). Taxonomy (NCBI): domain Eukaryota; class Pelagophyceae; order Pelagomonadales; family Pelagomonadaceae; genus Chrysophaeum; species Chrysophaeum taylorii. The sequence goes on along the minus strand of JAQMWT010000609.1, from coordinate 22,689 downwards.
CAAAGAGGCCGAGCCGCTGTTTCGCCGCGCCATCGAAATTGGCAAGGTCACGCTTGGCGAGAACCACCCCGGCCTCGCAACACGACTCAACAACCTCGGGTTGTTGTTGTACGACCAGGTGGACTATTTAGGTTTCAAGTGGCACCGAGATTCGACGCTGGGCAAGCTGGAAGAGGCCGAGTCACTGTTTCGCCGCGCCATCGAAATTGGCAAGGTCACGCGTGGCGAGAACCACCCCGACCTCGCAAGATGGCTCAACAACCGCGCTGGGTTGATGTACGACCAGGTGGACTGTTGAGGTTCCAAAAGGCCCTGAGAAGCGACGCAGGGCAAGCTCGAAGAGGCCGAGCCGTTGTTTCGCCGCGCCATCAAAATTGGCAAGGTCACGCTCGGCGAGAACCACCCCGACCTCGCAAAATGGCGAAACAACCTCGGGGGTTTGTTGGAACACCAGGTCGGGCTGTTGAGATTCCAAGTGGCACCGAGACGCGGCGCAGGGCAAATACGACGAGGCCGAGCCGTTGTATCGCCGCGCCATCGAAATTGGCAAGGTCACGCTTGGCGAGAACCACCCCGGCCTCGCAACATGGCTAAACAACCTAGGGGGGTTGTTGCACAAAAAGGTGGGCTGTTGAGGTTCCAAGTGGCGCTGAGACGCGACGCAGGGCAAGCTCAACGAGGCCGAGGCACTTTATCGCCGTGCTCTCAAGATCGACGAGGAGGCGTTGGGGCCGTCGCACCCTATGGTTGCGACGGACCTCAACAACCTCGCTGTGTTTATGAGCAACCAGGTTGATTGTTGATGTTCGAAGTGGCACTGAGACGCGACGCAGGGGAAACACGTCGAGGCGCTGAAGTTGCGCACGCGCTGTCTCCAAATCGAGAGGCAGACGCTGGGCGAAGAGCATCCGCAGTATGCTGCTTCACTCAACAACCTTGCTATGTTGTTGATCAACCAGGTTGATTGTTGAAATTTCAAGTGGCCATGAGATGCGACGCAGGGCAAGCTCGAAGAGGCCGGGCCACTGTTTCGCCGCGCCATCGAAATTGGCAAGGTCACGCTCGGCAAGAACCACCCCGTCCTCGCAGCATGGCTCAACAACCTCGGGTTGTTGTTGTACAACCAGGTGGACGATTTAGGTTCCAAGTGGCAACGAGATTCGACGCAAGACAAGCTGGAAGAGGCCGAGCCACTGTTTCGCCGCGCCATCGAAATTGGCAAGGTCGCGCGTGGCGAGAACCACCCCGACCTCGCAACATGGCTCAACAACCTCGCTGTGTTGTTGCACAAGCAGGTTGATTGTTTGAGCTTTCAAGTAGCGCTGAGACGCGACGCAGGGCAAGCTCGAAGAGGCCGAGCCACTCTTTCGCCGCGCCATCGAAATTGGCAAGGTCACGCTCGGCGAGAACCACCGCGGCCTCGCAGCACGGCTCAACAACCTCGGGTTGTTGTTGTACAACCAGGTGGACTATTTAGGTTCCAAGTGGCAACGAGATTCGACGCAGGGCAAGCTCGAAGAGGCCGAGCCGTTGTTTCGCCGCGCCATCGAAATTGGCAAGGTCACGCTTGGCGAGAACCACCCCGACCTCGCAACTTGGATCAAGAACCTCTCGGGGTTGTTAATCAAGCAGGTCTGATGTGTTTTGTATGGATGTACATTCGAAATTTGCGCAACTCTTTGATTTGCACTGCAATGGCACACAACGTCACGCGCCGTTCAGGGAAAATTTGCCGAGGCATTCCCACTTGCGCAGCGAGCTGCCTCGATCTTCGAAAAAACCCTTGGCTCGGGGCATTCATCTACTCAGGAACTTGCGGTCGTTCTTCCGCAGCTCGAACGTGCGGTGAAGATGGCGCGATTTCGGGCTTATGTTCGTACAGTCTCGTTGCTTGCCAAAGCCCAGCAGCAAGCAGGTGGTCACCCTAAGCAAAAGGACTTGGAGGTGGGAACTGGTGACTCGGCTGATGTCGACAACGCTGCTGATCCGACGGCGCAACACCCGATGGCCCTCGCAGCGGCCAGTCAACACGACTACGCTCCGATGGACGCGGAATCTGCTATTGCTGACGCCACTGCGGCTAATGTGCAGCAACCAATGGCATTGCTTGCAGACTCCGGCATCGATGGAATTGAGGACTCTGCGACGGCTGATGCTGAAGATGACGCGGATCAGAAAGGCGACAGCTGAAGAATGCGCTTGGTGAGGCGCGCATATGGTCGTGCGGGTGCAAGTTGCCATCATCCTAAGCCCCTCGGCTCGCCATCCTCGAGTTTCGCGCCTTTCCTGTTCGCACCTTCCCTCGCGCCTTCTTTCGACAACGCGACCGCCACACACGTGTACCGCACACCAGCTACGCACAATCATTTCGCGCCTTCTCGATGTTTGTCCAGAGATACTTATATACGGCTCCATACTCATATACAGCTTTATGAACTACCCGCCTGTCACCAACACTCGGCCATATGTTTGAGGAGAGGATGTCAGGGAGTCCACTGGTGGGTCGACGAAGCTTGACTGAGTGACTTCTTTTCTCAGAGTACTACGCTTGTTCGTGAAATCAAAAGTTTCGACACTCTAGGCGATCGCGATCAGCCCGAGGGTGTTGTCGACGAGCGCGATCGCCTTTGGAACGAGTGGTCTCGACGACGTGAACACAGCAGCAGAAGGGCGGGGTCGCGGGACAGCGAGTAGCGCGACAATGGCAGGAGCGCGACACCGAACAACAGAGAGGGACCCTGGCTCGTCGCTGGCCGCGATCACAACGACGATCACGTCAAGGCCACGATGGAGCGCGCGACGAAGATCGCTATAAAAGGTACGACGCGGCGCGCGCGACGGTGGACCAACTAATCCGGCGACGACAGCGCTCACCTTCGCCAAAAGTTCTTCGATGGCCTCGCGGCGGCGGCGCGACCGCGGGAGGAGCTCGAGACCGAGGATCGGGATGTTGGCGGCGCGGAACATGTCGGTTGCGAAGAAGTGGTAGTGGACGCGCTTGGCGGCCGGCATGGCGCGGGGTGTGGGTCTGGTCCTCGAGATGTGGCTTCTTCTGCGGCTTTGTCGTTCGCCGGGATGAACCGGAAAAACTCCAGGATGGATGTTGGCTCCCACAAAACAAACGGCCTTTGATCGTTCAAATTCGAGTTGTGCAGCCACATCGGGCTGTTGGGGGCCGCAGTGCTGCGCGATGACGTCGTGTCGATCGACGTGCTTGGATTTGGAGCACCCGGGGACGTCATGAACAAGGGCGAGAGCTGGAGCGTGCAGAACACGCCCGCGTGGGCAAATCCGCATGTGCATCACCATCTGGAAGGAGAATTAGATGGCATCCTCCCTCGCTGAATGGCGCGTCTGACACCGGCCGCAACCAGCGCGTTTCCCAGGATCTTCCCAGTTGCCGAGCAGCCTCGACACGCTCGCTGTCCAGGCTGCCGATGTCGAGCGCGCCTGCAAGGCCCACAAGGTCATCCACACCAAGGCCCGCTCCTGCCTCCATATCTACACGGTGCACGTGCTTCCTTTCGCGTACATCAACCTCTGCCTCATTGCACACATCGCCGAGATCGGCGACTTCCAAATGCCGTGCGTTACCGGCGAGGACGACCGCGCCACCGCCGACGAAGACAACGACGTTGAGATCGTCGACGACCCCGCCGCCACCCCTGCCGACGACGCCGGCGGCTGGAAAAAAGAACAAGAAAAAGCAATTTAGAACGGCGAGCTCAACACCTCTCGCTCCTTTGTCTCCCCTTCCACTTTCCTTCCTACTGGCTCTTTGAGCTTGGCAGTTGTGCTTTTTCTTCCTCTACCATTTTCTGTTTCGCCTCGGAGTTGCACAATTACATCAATAATAATAAACCGCGCGCGATGTGGCGAGGTCGCGGTCACGCGGCGAGAGGTCGAGGTCGCGGTCGCGCGGCGGGGGGTGCGCTGGGTGAGCACCTGGAGCCAGGCGTGCGTAGTCAGGGCGGGGACGCGCGACGCACGAGCGAGCGAAAAGCGAGGAACGGTGGGCAGCACCAGCGCCGCCGCAGTCGTGAAAAAAAAAAGGGGGTAAGCTGACGTAATAAACACTAAACCCCCCCTGTGTAGAACTGGAAATGTGAAAACTATAATGGGGAAGTAGTGCAGGGGTAAGTGTCATAGCTTCCTCACACATGTGCTGGAAAAGAAAGAAAAGGAAAAAGGGGTAAGTGAGGTCCTCACACAGGTGCTGGAAAAGAAAGAAAAAGGAAGAAGGAAAAAGGGGTAAGTGAGACGCTCACAGAGGAGAAGCTTTGAGGAAGACGTCAATATCCTCTCTTCGCCTGCCCCACGCCTCGGCGATGACCCCGACTAGGTCCCGCGTACTTATCTCCGCCCGTCAGGCACATCCCTACCCCCACAAACCCACCCACATCCTTCATGCTCCCCACACACACCCCCCTCTTAGCAGTCGACATTTAAAGACGTCAATATCCTTCATGCTCCCCACACACACCCCCCTCTTAGCAGTCGACATTTAAAGACGTCAATAGAGGCGTTGTGGCAGAAAGAAACAGGAGAGATCAGGGCGAAGTCACGAGGTGAGGTAACAAGCACGAAGCCGGAGGAAGGAAGGAGCTTCCGTACTGCGGGTGAAGATATCGCTAAGGTTGTCAAGGTGGGGAATGTGTTGGAGATCAATGATGTGGTTGCGATGATATTCGGCGGTGCTGTAAAAACGAATATCAATATGGCGGGTGCGCCGCATGAGACATTGGAGACGGACTTGGGTGACGGTGGTGCTGTTATCGACATACATTGGGACCGTGTGACGAGGGAGATCAAAGGGCATCAAAAAGTTTGAGAAGCCAAGAGAGCTCAGCAGTAGCGGCGTAAAGAGCGAGCAATTCAGCTTCAAAAGAGGAGCGGGCGAGCAGGTACTGCGAGCGTGAGCAGTAGGATATCATAGAGCCAGCAAGGAGAAAACAAAAGTCAGCAGTGGAGTGGCGGTCATCAGGGTCGTCGGTCCAGCTGGAGTCGGAATAACCACAGAGACGAAGGGTAGAATCGCGACCAAGAACAAGGGCAAGAGCCTGAGAACCGTTGAGATAACGCTGAGTGTGGGATAAAGCGTGCCAGTGGGGTTTACCAGGATTGTGTGAAAAACGCGCACACTGATTGACGGACCAAGTGATATCAGGGCGAGTCATGATGGAGATAAATAAAACACAGCCAACAATACGACGAAAAGGGATGCGTGCCACGAAGACGTGAGCAGGGGAGCCAGGTGCAGGAGAAGCAGCCGCAGAAAGAGGAGGAAAAGCTTTGGGAGCGGGAGTCAAGTCTGGTTGTGCGCGAGCACGCGTAATGCGGAGACCAACGTAAGTGGTCAGATCAAGCTCGTTAACATCAGTGAAGGTTCGGAAACGGAGGAAGAAGGCTGGGTAATGACCAAGGCAAGGACGAGGGTGCGCCACAAGAAGATCATCAACGACAAGAACGAGACGTAGAACAACGGTAGAATTAAGCACGAGCTTGTAACGGCAAGTGTCACCAGATCCGCGGACGAAGCCACAGTCATTGACGAGAAAGCGTGCCAAATAAAGCCACCAATTACGACAAGCTTGTTTGCAACCATACCAAGAGCGACGGAGCGTGTAAATGATTTTGAAACCATCGGTGGGTTGGCGAGGAGCATAACCTTCGGGTGGCCAGACATAGATGTCTTCGTCAATGGGAGCTTGGATAAAAGCGGAGCTGACATCCAACTTATGCAAATCCCAGTCGTGAACGGCAACGCCAGACAGGGGCTTGTATGAAAGCAGAGATGACATATACAGGACGGTACGTGTCGTGGTAAGCAATGCCGTGAACCTGGGTGTAACCGCGGACAACGAGATGAGCAGTGTACGATTTGAAGCGGCCAGATTCATACTTCGTGCGGTGGACCCACTTCAAAGGGCAGATGGTGCCAGAAAAAGAAGAAGGAACACGAACAACATCCGAGCAACCGAGCTGACCGAGGGAATGATATTCTGTGGTAAGGGCTTGTAACCGACGTGCAGGATTTGGATGGGCTGGGCGAGACAGAGGGGAAGGAAGACATAATGAACTAACAAACGAAAGCTAGAATAATTAACGTACAGGGAATGACAAGATGACACAGAATCGACAGTGCGTGGTAAAACGCCAGTAATGTGGGTTTGAGTTGGTTCTCCATTTGTTTCTGAATAATGTGCGCTTTTTGTCGACTTTGCGCGGTCGGCTCCGTTTGGCTCGACTTTGTTTTGCATGCTTTTTGTTTTGCGTGCTCGTTGTTTTGTCGGCTCTGGTTGGCTCGACTTTGTTGTGCACGTTTTGTTGTTTTCTCTCTTTGGTTCGTCGGAGTTCATGAGCTCGTAGAATGGTCGGTTCACGTGATGGGGTGATCAGTCCCAGTGAAACCGGCGCATTCTCATCAAACACAGGGGACAAGGGGGCAACAGTGGAAGAACAGGTGACAATCGGGAAACAGCAGGAACAGGTGACAAGGGGGCAACAGTAGACGAGAGCTGGGAAGCGTGATTCGAGTCAGAACAACGTTGAAGTTCCTTCGGTGGTTGACATTGCAGGAAATCTGATAAGCGAAACTGTCAGCAAAATCGAGGTCTGAAGAACAATAGCGACAAAAGTGCCTGGGAAGACTTGCGTTAAGCGATTGTTGCCACTGAGGATCCCAGCGGGGTAAAGATAGCGGGAACACAGGCTGGTATATATGATGGCAGTGTACCAGACGTCTGATGAGAACGTGGCCTTTGGGCAGATAGGTTGCATGGTGCATGGTGACCAGGTTATGACGATGGTCGGAGTCGACAGAAGCAAAAACAGGCGTAAACAGGTTTGATGCGAACGTGGGTGTTTGGTTGTTGTGGTGCGAGCAAGTTGCCATGGGCACGACCGCGTCCTGTACGCGAAAATGGAAGACTTCGGACGCGCCAGCGGTGTAAGGAACGAACACGGGTAGACCAGGCTGCTGTATGCCAGCCTGCTGTGGCAGATAAGAAAGTGGCCCGTTTTCGCATTCGCAAGAACGAAGTTGCCATATGGGCCAACGTTGGAGGAGCAAGCGGCGAGCTTCGCTCGTCATACTCGAATAGACTGCGGTAGAAGTTGGCGACAGTGGCAAAACAGCTGTGGCACGTAAGAACGTTGCAGATAGCGTCGCAGTGGCACGTAAGAACATTGCAGATAGCGTCGCGGGTGCTGAGCACGGAATTCACGTCGATAGCAAAAACGGATTTTAAAGGTCAGAAAAACGGCGAAAAGGCGAGAGTGCGCGAAGGAGAACCACAATTCACACAGCAAAGAAGTGTCTGGCCAGGATCCCTGTCAAAGCTGCGCACGCGAAAAATTGACAGGCACAGCTTAGTTGTGGCGGGTGAAATGCGCGATGGAACGTGATTCGCTGGTTTTACCAAAACCGACAAGCACAACGAGGAGTGGATCAACGAACAGCTGAAAATGCACAACGGGGAGTGGAGCAACGAATAGGCGAAATACAGAACGAGGAGGGGAGCAACGACGAGGTGAAAAGACAACGAGGAGGGGAGCAACGACGAGGTGAAAATACAGAACGAGGGGTGGAGCAACGAATAGCGGAAAATACAGAACGAAGGGCGCCTGTGCAATGGGAGCTAAAAACAAAAACGAGGGGCTTCCACAAAAACACTTTTCCTTCACAAAAACGAGGGGCTTCCGTGGGAGGGGGTTGTTGATGTGCTTGCGTCAGAAAATCGGCGGTACACACGCTGACTTGGTATTATCTTGATTGGCAGAAAGGTGCAAAGATGATAAGATAGAGTATCGGGAGGTGGATGGGAGACGCTGGGTGCGGCCGTTTAAGGCGGTGAAGGGGGTGTAATAGATGGTGGTATTAAGAAAAGCGGCGGAGTGGAACTAGAATCAGTCAAGGTTGGAGTAGGCATAGGAGCAGAAAAGGTAGTGTTACTGGTGTTGGTTTTGGTGGGTTGGTGTTGTTGGGTGTTGTTGTAGTCATTGGGAGTGTTGCGCTGTTGAGAAGAACGGCGATGGTGGGTAGGGCGTTGTCGTGGAATAGCTAGGAACTTTGAAACTTGCGGCAGTCCCCCTTAAAGTGATCCTTGCAGCCGCCAAAATGACATTGGGTAGTGCGTCGGAATCGAGTAGAGCCAGGTTGTTGGGAAAGGGGAGCGTCTAGGGTAGGTCAGTTGGAAGAGTCTGAAGTCGTGGCTGACGACGCGGCGGATAGCGCGACGGTAGTGGTTGTGCATGCCATCTAAATTGTTTGTTGTTGAACTTCTCAAGGGTACAACCACATTCATCAGTATGAAACGCGAGACGATAAAACAAAGCCAGTAAGTCGTGACGCACGATGCACGTAGGCAAATGCGAGAACACACTCGAGGGTACGTCGGATCAGGTACAATGCCGAGCAACTTGAACTCCAGTGATTGGTACAATGCCGAGCAACTTGTATACTCCGATGATGAACTTGCTGAGGAAGTTGGCTACGCGATCCCCACGGCCCATGTAGACATCGGTAATGCGCTTGTAAAGTCGCGTGAAGTTCATGTCGCGGTTTTCATGGATATCAACGTTGTTGCTTGACGCGAAATTCGCCTTCAGAGCAGCGAGATGCTTCTGCAGAGCAGCGAGATGCTGAGATGCTAGTCCAAGGATCGTTGGTCGAGATAATGTGATCGCCGGTAGAAAAGATCATGTTCTCAAGAAAAAAAAAAATGTCGCTCACCGCTGAAGGCATCAAGTTTTTCGCGAAAGCTTGCTAGCTTGAATTTCGATCGAGGACATGATAGACGACAACGAACCGAACACGTAGCAATAAACTGAAGCCGAGGTGGAGTCGCCACGAAGTCAAGCACAGGCTCGATCGTGAACGAGCACCTGGTACCATGTGAGAACTAAAATGGGGATGTGAGAACTATAATGGGGACGTGGTGCAGGGGTAAGTGTCATAGCTTCCTCACACCCCCTGAGTTCGTCTTTAAATGTCGACTGCTAAGAGGGGGGTGTGTGTGGGGAGCATGAAGGATGTGGGTGCCTGAGTTCGTCACGTAATATAATAATAAGGGGAAATCGGAATTAGGGCAAGGGCGGATTAGTTAGATCCAACTGTAAGGAAGCTATGACACTTACCCCTGCACCACGTATCCAGTATCCCTGCACATCCCTCCTACCCCACAAAACCCACCCACATCCCTCTTAGCAGTCGCCCTTTAGACATATCCAGTATCCCGACGTCATTCCCTTATCGCTAGCGTAACGCCCCATTCCAGTTGTCACATGGCAGCAGGTGTTCGCTACGGTCAAGCCTCTGCTTGACTTCGTGGCGACTCCTCATCGGCTTCAGTTCATTGCTACGTGTTCGGTTCGTTGTCGTCTATCATGTCCTCGATCGAAATTCAAGCTAGCAAGCTTTCGCAAAAACTTGATGCCTTCAGCGGTGAGCGACATTTTTTCCACCAATGGACACGTCGTCTTGAGAACATGATCATCTCCACCGGCGATCACATTATCTTGACCAACGATACTTGGACTAGCATCTCAGCATCTCGCTGCTCTGAAGAAGAATTTCTCATCAAGCAACAACGTTGATATCCATGCAAACCGCGACATGAACTTCACGCGACTTTACAAGCGCATTACCGATGTCTACATGGGCCATGGGGATCGCGTAGCCAACTTCCTCAGCAAGTTCATCATCGGAGTATACAAGTTGCTCGGCATTGTACCAATCACCGGAGTTCAAGTTGCTCGGCATTGTACCTGATCCGACGTACCCTCGAGTGTGTCCTCGCATTTGCCTACGTGCATCGTGCGTCACGACTTACTGGCTTTGTTTTATCGTCTTGCGTTTCGTACCGATGAATGTGGTTGTACCCTTGAGAAGACCAACAACAATCAATTTAGATGGCATGCACAACCCCTACCGTCGCGCTATCCGCCGCGTCGTCAGCCACAACCCCGACTTCAGACTCTTCCAACTGACCTACCCTAGACGCTCCCCTTTCCCAACAACCTGGCTCTACTCGATTCCGACGCACTACCCAATGTCATTTTGGCGGCTGCAAGGATCACTTTAAGAGGGACTGCCGCAAGTTTCAAAGTTCCTAGCTATTCCACGCCAACGCGCTACCCACCATCGCCGTTCTTCTCAAAGCAACACAACAACACCAACCCACCCCAACCAACACCACTACCACTACCTTTTCTGCTCCTCTGCCTACTCCCACCTTGATTGATTCTAGTTCCACTCCGCCGCTTTTCTTACTACCACCATCTATTACACCCCCTTTACCGCCTTAAACGGCCACACCCAACGTCTCACATCCACCTCCCGATACTCGGTCTCATCATATTTGCACCTTTCTGCCAATCAAGATAATTCCAAGTCAGCGTGTGTACCGCCGATTGTCTGATACAAGCACATCAACAACCCCATCCCACGGAAGCCCCTCGATTTTTGTTTTTAGCTCCCATTGCACAGGCGCCCTTCGTTCTGTATTTTCCGCTATTCGTTGCTCCTCCCTCGTTCTGTATTTTCACCTCGTCGTTGCTCCCCTCCTCGTTCTGTATTTCGCCTATTCGTTGCTCCACTCCCCGTTGTGCATTTTCACCTATTCGTTGATCCACTCCTCGTTGTGCTTGTCGGTTTTGGTAAAACCAGCGAATCACGTTCTATCGCGCATTTCACCCGCCCCAACTAAGCTGTGCCTGTCAATTTTTCGCGTGCGCAACTTTCGTGCTTCCTATGTGGTTGAATCGCTCATCTTCGGGATCCTGGACCGACGCTTCTTTGCTGTGTTATTCGGCTTCTTCGTCTACGGTATCAACACAATGTTGTGGTTCTCCTTCGCGCACTGTCGCCTTTTTCGCCGCTTTTCTGACCTTTAAAATTCGGTTTTGCTATCGATGTGAATTCCGTGCTCAGCACCCGCGACGCTATCTGCAATGTTCTTACGTGTCACTGCGACGCTATCTGCAACGTTCTTACGTGCCACAACTGTTTTGTCACTATCGCCAACTTCTACCGCAGTCTATTCGAGTATGACGAGCAAAGCTCGCCGCTTGCTCCTCCAACGTTGGCCCCATATGGCTGCTTCGTTCTTGCGAATGCAAAAACGGGCCACTTTCTTATCTGCCGCAGCAGGCTGGCATACAGCAGCCTGGTCTACCCGTGTTCGTTCCTTACAACGCTGGAGCGTCAGAAGTCTTCCATCTTCGCGTACAGGACGCGGTCGTGCCCATGGCAACTTGCTCGCGCCACAACAACCAAACACCCAACGTTCGCATCAACCCTGTTTACGCCTGTTTTTGCTTCAGTCGCCTCCGACCATCGTCATAGCCTGGTCACCATACAACATATCTGCCCAAAGGCAACGTTCTCATCAGACGTCTGGTACACTGCCATCATATATACCAGCCTGTGTTCCCGCTATCTTTGCCCCGCTGCGATTCTCAGTGGCACCAATCGCCTAACGCAAGTCATCCCAGGCACTTTTGTCGCTATTGTTCTTCAGACCTCGATTTTGCTGACAGTTTCGCTTATCAGATTTCCTGCAATGTCAACCACCGAAGGAACTTCAAAGTTGTTCCGACTTTCTCGAATCAGGCTTCCAAGCTCTCGTCTACTGTTGCCCCATTGTCACCTGTTCCTGCTGTTGCCCGATTGTCACCTGTTCTTCCGCTGTTGCCCCCTTGTCCCCTGTGTTTGATGAGAATGCGCCGGTTTCACTGGGACTGATCACCCCATCACGTGAACCGACCATTCTCCGAGCCCATGACCTCCGAAGAACCAACAACCCACACAGAAAAGTGCACAACACAGTCGAGCCAACCAGAGCCGACAAATCAAAAAGCATGCGAAACAAAGTCGAGCCAAACGGAGCCGACCGCGCAAAGTCGACAAAAATCGCACATTATTCAGAAACAAATGGAGAACCAACTCAAACCCACAATACTGGCGTTTTAGCACGCACTGTTGATTCTGTGTCATCTCATGTCGATTCTGTGTCATCTTGTCATTCCCTGTACGTAAATTATTCTAGCTTTCGTTTGTTAGTTCATTATGTCTTCCTTCCCCGCTGTCTCGCCCACACATTGATGACGGCGCTCTCACTTCCCCTCATCTGCGCGAAGCTCTGGCCCATCCAAATCCTGCACGTCGGTTACAAGCCATTGCCTAAGAATATCATTCCCTCGGTCAGCTCGGTTGCTCGGATGTTGTTCGCGTTCCTTCTACTTTTTCTGGCACTATCTGCCCTTTGAAGTGGGTCCACCGCACGAAGTATATGAATCTGGCCGCTTCAAATCGTACAATGCTCATCTCGTTGTCCGCGGCTACACCCAGGTTCACGGCGTTGCTTACCACGACACGTACCGTCCTGTAGATGTCATCTCTGCTTTCATACAAGCCCCTGTCTGGCGTTGCTGTTCACGACTGGGATTTGCATAAGTTGGATGTCAGCTCCGCTTTTATCCAAGCTCCCATTGACGAAGACATCTATGTCTGGCCACCCGAAGGTTATGCTCCTCGCCAACCCACCGATGGTTTCAAAATCATTTACACGCTCTGTCGCTCTTGGTACGGTTGCCTGCAAGCATGTTCCCACTGGTGGCTTTACTTAGAACGCCTCCTTGTCAATGATTGTAGCTTTGTCCGCGGTTCATTACCACGCTTCTCTTTTTGCGTTTTTCAAAGCCTTCCCACTTCCGTTGGTCTCCGCATTACGCGTGATCGCGCACGTCACACGCTCGGCTATCTACCAATCCCTCCTCTCCGTGAAATCCTCACCGAACATCGCTTCATCAACAGTAAACCAGAATTGCCTCCCGTTCCCAAAGGTCTTCATCTTTCTGCGGCTGATTGTCCTGCACCTGGCTCCCCCGATCACGTCTTCATGGCATGCATCCCTTTTCGTCGTATTGTTGGCTGTGTTTTATTTATCTCCGTTATGACTCGCCCTGATATCACTTGGTCCGTCAATCAGTGTGCGCGTTTTACACACAATCCTGGTAAACCCCACTGGCACGCTTTATCTCATACCCTCCGTTATCTCAATGGTTCTCAAGATCTTGCCCTTGTTCTTGGTCGCGATTCTACCCTTCGTCTCTGTGGTTATTCCGACTCCAGTTGGGCCGACGACCCTGATGACCGCCACTCCACTAATGGCTTTTGTTTTCTCCTTGCTGGCTCTATGATCGCCGACTGCTCGTGCTCGCAGTACCTCCTCGCCCGCTCCTCTTTTGAACCTGAATTGCTCGCTCTTTACGCCGCTACTGCTGAGCTCTCTTGGCTTCTCAAACTTTTTGATGACTTTGATCTCCCTCGTCACACGGTATCAATGTATGTCGATAACAGCACCACCGTCACCCAAGTCCGTCTCCAATGTCTCACGCGGCGCACCCGCCATATTGATATTCGCTTTTACAGCACCGCCGAATATCATCGCAACCACATCATTGATCTCCAACACATTCCCCGCCTTGACAACCTCAGCGATATCTTCACCCGCAGTACGGAAGCTCCTTCCTTCCTCCGGCTTAGTGCTTGTTACCTCACCTCGTGACTTCGCCCTGATCTCTCCTGTTTCTTTCTGCCACGCTACCTCCTGACGTCTTTTTCCACCTTCAAGCTTCTCCTCTGTGAGAGCCTCACTTACCCCCTTTTTTTTTTTTTCCTTTTCTTTCTTTTCCAGCACCTGTGTGAGGACCTCACTTACTCCTTTTTCCTTTTCTTTCTTTTTCCAGCACCTGTGTGAGGAAGCTATGACACTTACCCCTGCACCACGTATCCAGTATCCCTACGTCATTCCCTTATCGCTAGTGTAACGCCCCATTCCAGTTGTGACACCAACTATTCCGTGGTTTAATTAGAGCTTCATCATTACTTAGTTGGGGCAACGTCGATGGCTTAGTTTGATTCAAATGATATCAAACTAAGCCCAGGTGGTTCAAACTAAGCTGGAGCGTTGGGACGTGCACCAAAATAACCCGCACGCCAGTTTCCGTGCCGTGGCCACCCGTCACACCCGCGCACGGCATGTTGTGAAACCGTGCCGACGCAAAAGCTGCATGGCACAGGTCACAGAAGTTATGTACTAAACTCGCTAGGCCGCCCACGCGCTATAGGTCTTCGGGTGGTGGCTCTCCGTTCGGTTCCGAGGGGATCTCCGACGTTTTCTTGAGGCGCCCGCGCAGGAGATGTCCGTGCTGCGCGCGGGCTTATTCGATGGACTCGCGATTCATGCGGGATACGACGAGAATATCGTGCTCTTCGCATAGTCTTCGGACGCGACGATGAGCGGCACCGCGCATTAACCCTGGATTGTGCACCGCACTTTCTTCAAACAAAACCAGTAGTGGTCCAGTACTAGTACCCGTACTTGTACAGAGCGTAATGTAAGGAAGAATAACCAACGAAAGGAAGAATAACCAACGCTCCTACTAGGTCGACACGCGACAATGGTAGCCTGCTGGCGAGGCTGACAGGTCAGGGAGGTGTGGGAGCGCCATGGAGGCACGGCGGGAGTCCCTCGGGTGTACGATGGAGTTCGGGGACAGCGACGAAGATGACATTCAGTTGGCGTTCGAGAAGGCTGTGAATGACGACCGAAGGAAAATGCCCGTTAGCAGGACAGGCAAGTCTCGCGACTGCATTGAAACTTACGAAGGCCGCGAGCCGCGGAAATTGGCTCATCTGAGGGAGATCGACCACGAGGTGGCCGTGGGGAATGGCTTCAAATCTCCAGAGAGCTACACTATTATGTGTGCGATACTGGAACATTTTCACACCTATCTCTACACGAGGGTTTTCTCTCCGTAATACGGCTTTCCCTCTTTCTCTCCTTCCTTCCTTACCCTTCCGCCCTTTTATCTTTCATGACTATGAAGAACCCAGTCTGAAGCTCTTTTCCAACATGGAGTAGGCCTCCAGGTGCGTACCGTCAGGTACGGGGTTGTCTGTTTAATTAACAGAGGCTTCGTTCCTCGTTGTCAGTGTAAACGCTTCTATGGGACCTAATGTCCTTAAGGAGTCAGGACTTAAAGCCCTACCTTGTGTAGTAGCATCTGGCAAGCGGAATGGTCTGTACACGCCTAAGACTGCACGCAGTCTCTACCATGTACCCGGAGAGGGTCAAATCTCTCCAGGTTATGGGCCCAGGTGCGTAGGTGTGTCAGCCCAACTGTGTTGTACGTCTAAACCGAATGATCAATTTACGCCTGATCACGAGTACAATGCGACAATGTGTTTGGCGGTGGTCTACTGTACATATTTGTTGTGTGACGGTATGTGCCTACCAGTTAAATTGGTTTGTGGCCGAGTTGGGTCGGTCACTGGTCACATGCACTCGCATAACCAATAAAATTAAAATTTTTCCTATGCAAGCCGCGGAAACTTGTACGGGTTTTTACTTCTTTTCCCCAACAAAAGACTGACTGCTCGAGAACTAATCCATTCTTCAGTCTCAAGTCACCCTGTTTTAAATAGCATGTTGATTTGTTTGGTCTTGTCAATAAGTCCACGCTTAAAATAGCGTACTGCACATAGAACCCGCACTTGAGAAACCCTTCATTCTTATGTGTCAAATCTGTCTATCAATCCTCTAACCTATCTCTTAATAGGCCACAATCAAGTCAAAACAAAAAACAATATCCACCACGGATATCTACAAACAAGAACAAATCCTCGTTGATAAGATTAGCGCAGGATTGCGTTTCCAAGACAACTCAACCAAGGTGAGCTTGCAAATTGAGGCGCTTCGCAGGCATATGACAAGTCCATATGTGGACGCGTCATTCTGCTTTGATTCATATGAAGCTTACACCCGGAATGCTCCGGAATATAATCAAATCCTTGAACAAGAAGTTGATATCATCTTCGCTCAATGGAAAGCTGAACTAGTTAACGATTTAAACTTACCTGATGAAGATGCCCTGCCTGACCATCTTAAAACTTGGCACGTCAACTCATCACATCAACTAACAGTTGATTTCCGTGATAATCTCGAACGACTTTATTCCCAAGAGTCGTACAACATTATTCGCCCCGAATTAAATGAGGATGTCAAACGTGTCCTCACTTTATTAGATACCCGATTCCCGAAATCAATTGTGTATTATTCATCTTTAACTAACATATCATTTACAGGTCTCTCTAATGCCGATTGGATCAAACACTGCTAAACTTATGCCGGTTTTTTGTACATATTCTTTAACCTCGAGTTCCAGGAAAAGCCCGCTCTCGCTATGTGGCCTCAGCTAAATAAAATTTATGCAATCCCTGCACATCCCAATAAATTACCTGCTGTAATGCTTTAGCCTATCATTACTATGAGACAGTGTCTTGTACAGATGTAACGGAGATTAAATCTCAGTTTAATCGAATGTCTCTAAATGTTAATTGGTATGCCCATGTATTTGACGAACAACTCCTTGCCTTTCAATCTCAGGCAAGGCAATTAAATAATGATGAAGCATCAATCCAATTTAATAACTCCATAATCACTCTTAAAGCTCACGAGGAGATCTACCGTCTATATGCTAATCCCTCGGATCACGAGCGCTATTCTCAATCGTTATTGGAATGGTGTAAACTCTACGAGACACGCTCTAGTAACAACTCGATTCACGATCCCGAATTGTTAAAGCTAGTTGATCCTAACGACGTTCGTCCACTATTGGAATTCTTGTTAAAGATATATAATGAGACAAAGTTTTCTTCTAACCGACGCTTGGATAAACCCGCTTCCTGGATCCCTTACATCCCTGGTGCTACTGCTGCCAAGCCACCTAAGGTATTATTGATGGATACTATTCATCAATCCCACGACTCTCTAAACAACGCTTACTCGTTGTCAGCCACTGTAGCTGGACAGTCTGGCTTCAACGCCCGTAAGCTTCGTAATGCAAAAGATAAAGCATCGACAATCTCACCGCGCGACACGTCGTAGTATCGTTCACCCTCAAATTATAACGTCAGAGGTACCAGCTTCGATCGTCCTGTCTACTCATCTTCCTCTAACCGTAATGCACGCTCTAATATGTCTCTTATGGACCGGGCTACTTATCAAGTTGATCGTCTTCGCCACCTGTTTGGTAAATTGGAGGAAGCGAATCCCAATCCTTCCACCGACTCTAAAATGGTACAGGGGGAAATGAAAAGCTTATTGCGTACCCTTTGGACAACCGCTTCTCAAGCTTCGACACAGTCCTTAGATCCTGATGAAGCCACCCAAGTTCATCTCTACTTATCTCGAGTTGATGCTATATCCAATACCATATAGAACCTCTTGGAAGCCGATAAGGAATCACTTGTTTCAGAAGAAAAGTATAAAACTGAAACATCTGCTCCCGAAGCGTCCCCCAGTGATGCGGAGCAGAGGGGGACTGCTGATACAGAGAAAATGTTCCACACTTTCCTGTCCATTAAAGATGATGAAATCGATAACATCCCTCAGCCGCTACTGCAGCACATAAATGCTAAAGCTCAGAATGCTATTGTTCGTCGTCAAGCTCGGGAAACTTCTTCGCACTCAGAGCTCCCCAGTAATTTAACCAATGAACATAATGAAGATGGTACAGATCCCCCTGTGTTGCTACCAAAATTAAATACTGGTTTTACACTTGTCGTTGTGCCTTCCGAGCAAACGCAAAGTTTCATGACACAGTACGTGTTTGGTCAAAGCTCAACACACGCCTGTTATGCAACAATGCTTAAACTGTACAACGAGTACAATTTGCCGCCAATGACTACGCCAGGATATAATGACACATGTGCTTCTCAACATGTAATTAACTTTAAACGTTATGCTGATCCTATCCACATCGTAAAGCTACCCGAGTCTTTATCACCTGCTATCCAGACTGCTACGGATACGCAGAGAATCACACATGCTATGATTACAAGGACCGTCATTCCCGCTCTGCCAAAGCATCCAAATGTGGGATATGTAAAGCTAGACGTTGCGCTTTTTCTACCCAAGCACAACGACCATAACGATCCCGATCTGCACATCATCAGTATGACTCAATGGGGAGAAGATAAACTTGGTATACACCTTTGTGGAGTTGAATTTAAAGGACAATCATCTATCCAGAGTAAAATTGATGATAATGTCAAGATTACTTTGCTTAGACTTAATAGCCTGTTGCCTACTCTACCAATTCATTCGCTACAACAAGCAAAAGCGCGTAAAATGGAACTTCGCTCACTACAGTTCAGACTATGTGTTTTTAATGAACAACGTGAAATGCTCAAACTATATTCCACCCTCATGGAACGAGTAATTTACGTCCCATGGCTTAAAACCATCCTGGAGTCAATGCATTCGCAGCTGCATTACACACGCAAGCATTTCCCACCTCCTGTATGACGCAAGGTTACAACACGTTTGCTCCACACAGTAACTTCATCTCCTAGCCCACGAATACCTACAGTAACTTTACTTTGTTCTGGGATGTCCACTCCTGCATTCCTGGCTTGCGCTTCAAATGACATGCAAATCAACATCAACGTTATAGTTCTTGTTGAGAGCGACGACAATATCACGCACATGCTACGAAGACGTTTTGGTAATTCCATCGAAGTTTTCCCATCCTTACCTAAGTTTTTGACATATCTCCATCGAGCATCGGACGTTGAACGTGCACGATATTACACTGACATAGTGGAATTGACATCACCATGCAAAAATCGCAACATAATCAATGGGAGATCCATTTCCACCTTCGAGCGCGATATGGATGATTCTTTGTTCCCAAGTGCACTAAGTGTACTTGAGCTCTTAAAGCCGCTCGTTCTCTTCATGGAAATGACTCCACCACACTCCGCATCATACGAAGATCATATACGAGTTGCCAATCTCATCTTCTCAACGATGCACTATACGGTGGACATATGTGACCGATTTCCATGCTATTTATGTGGAGATTATCAAGCCAGAGAAAGATGGATCCTCGTCGCACGCAAATATAACACCGGCCCTCTTGATCTGCTTTCATGGCCTAATAAACGAGTCACTTCCTTTCTGGATATTGCAGACCATGCTAACTCCATCAGTCGCAAGTTAATAGTCGACGAATCTTGGACGCAGGTCTTCCCTGACATACTATTTGTGTCCACACCTAAAACCTACAATATTTTCAGTCGTACAGGATCCGTGCGCTTAACTGTGACTGAACTTGAAACCTTAACTATGCTGTTCCTTCGTCTGCACTCTAATAAAACAGTCGAACATCCCAGTCAAGATGAAATGGAGGGTATTTCTAACTTTCGCCTGGG
The DNA here is from genome assembly GCA_029834535.1 of Chrysophaeum taylorii. NCBI lineage: Eukaryota > Pelagophyceae > Pelagomonadales > Pelagomonadaceae > Chrysophaeum > Chrysophaeum taylorii. The sequence continues at coordinate 3,404 of JAQMWT010000609.1, read as the reverse complement.
ATTCTTGACTAATTCAAGAAAACCACTTGCTTGCATGAGATCCCCTATTGAACTCAAAGCTTTTGTGCTCTTCTATAATATTATGGGGCGATTGTTCCCTAAATCCATCACATTACCTGTGTCCTTTCGTATTACAACTATCGAATATAACCAACCATCTCACAGGTTATTCTTAAATAAATCCTCTACTTCACCCATCATTTACATCACTGGTGGAAGACATACCAGCGGAGAGATAACAGTTTCTAACTCTTCTTCTAAATACCAGGAACACATAAATGCTTTTGGCGAAACCTACGCCCTTTTAACACACGATGCCGGAATCAAAAAGACAGCTTCTCTCGAACCAGTTACCGGTTTTCTTTGGCTTTGCCAAGCATACCATCATACTGAAAATCAAGACACACGTCGTCTAGTACAAGCACTGGTTTCATATACTTCTCCCGTATTTCACGATTCTTTTGTCTTCTACCCTCAGGAAAATCGTCTTGAATTTATCGACAAAATATTTGCTTTAAGTGACATGCATTTGTCCCAAAGCAGATATTTGGGCTTTATAACATCAAGCGATAGGAAGATGGGTGCCAAAGTTCACTCTATATATACTCCCACTCCTACCATTCGTGGATTTGCTAATATGCTGGTGTACGATCCACGACTCGATCGCATTCGACACTACTCAACTCGCGAATTGGCATGCGCCAATAACTTCACAGCGTACCAAATCAATTTTCTTTTGTCTTTGTCCCCTGACCTATGCTGTGATATCATCGCAAATGCTATTCCAGCTGGAACATATCATACAATTTATAAACACTCGTGTCAGCTTGTTTACGACTTGCGTACATTAACACTATCACCATCGTTTGACCCTGATCACGCTCCTCTAACCAAAAACTATAGGTCAACCTTCTTCACAAATATATTCCCAACAGATACATCCTTAACGTTACACCAGAGTTCTATTACTATGTTCTACATTTCTAATAAAAAACTCTTATGTTGTGATACTATCACTCCAAACCACGAACTTACTTCTTTTCATACTGATTCAGTAGCTCATGCTTTCATCTCTAACATCTTATCCGCAGATATATCGTCCCCTACTAAAGAAAAACAAATACCCCTCATAACGCCAAGACAGCTCCATGAGAAGCATGCGCCCTTCGATAAGAAAAACCATGCCAGGGGCACCCTCGCATTTCGAGATGCGCAACAACGAGCTACCAATTTTCACAACATTCACCATTCCAGTGATTCTCAAGCCATAAAAGCTGTTCAGGTTATTGCCAGTCCGGGACACCACCCATCTGACGTACCCTACCGTAAGTTCTGTGTGGATTGTACGGCTCATAAATAACGCTTTCCTCATCCACACCACCTTATCAAGCAACCATCATTCGAAAAAATTTTTCAACCTGGTGAAGCTTGGGCATGTGACGGTGGTTACGTCTCTGTGCTCTCGGAATGGGGATCCTTTCGACATATCATTGTCTTCAAGTGTCTCATTTCTAAATTTCTGTTAGTGTACTTTTGTCGTAGCACTAACTCCAGCGAATTTTGTAACGCCCTTGAGTTTGTTCGTAATTTTGTTCTACTTATGTTCATGTACAACTAAAACAAATTTATTGTGATTCCTTTAAACCCTATTTATCCCAGCATGTTACAACCCCCTTCCGTGTGGAACATGGTATTAATATGTCCGCGTTCCCCCCTTACTTACATGTCTTTAATCATGAAGTCGAAGCCGCTGTTGGTCACATAGCCACTGCCGCGTCTACACGACTCAGGCATATGCTTAATGTATCCTATAAAGGTCACCCCCTAACAGATCCGGCACCACACTACCCGTGGGCTGTTATACATGCTATCCAATCATATAATCTCCTCCCTAACGTTTCCCTTTTGTTATTTGCATTTGGAACCGAACGAATTTCATAAATATGAACCCCGATGTCGTCCCTACATCTACTTATGCGGTGCTAACGTTATAAACCCTTTAATAACACCCCATGTTAATCATTTAGCCGATGTTGTCCTTAATCCTGAAAACGGTCAAGTCCGTGTTTCCTCTAAACTGACTTTTCCCCATCTTATTTCTAAATCTCCTCCTGATTATGAACAACATCCACCTCCGCGACCTTCACCCGACATTCCCTTCTCTGTTCATAGCACCCCAATGATGCGGCGCAGAGGGGGAATGCTATGCCTACCGACACTGACCATGAAGGGGGACTCCTTCTTCTCATCTCCATGCCCCGGCTCCCGCTCCCGCATGTTCTCCAGCTGCTCCTGCACCCGCTACTTCCGCCACCACACCTCCATCTGAAGTGTCCCTCCCACACTCTGCCACTTTTACCATCTTATCGGTCTCTCTTTTCCCAGGATGTCCTCTGGTCACCCGTGGTCCCATCACCCTCAGCCTCGTCGCGAAACCAATCTCAAGGATGTTTTTTACTCGTACATTTGCTTTCGCCTACTATCTTTATCTACTAATCGACGATGTTTGTTCTGTTTGTCTGTCTGTCTGTCTGTCTGTCTGTCTTCTGTGTGTTGTCCCTCGATTTAGGTAAGGATCAGGTAGCGCAGAGTAAGGATCATGGTAGGTGGTGTTTGAGTAGGCACCGAGAATGCCACAGTGACCCACCCACATCCTTCAGCTCCCAACACACACCCCCCCCTCTTAGCAGTCGACATTTAAGACAGACAAGTGCAGGTCGATAGTTCACCTACTCTTAAACTCTTACCCTAGTAAGTTCCGGTCTGGTCTCAGTAAATTTTCATATAAGGTCACCTGGTCAGTAATTCACCTACTCACACCAACTCCTTTGAGCTCGTCGCTCTCGCCTCCGCCAATCTAAGCTGCTTTGATCCGCACGGCCGCCACCCTTTGAGTTTACCTAAAAACCCTTTACTTAAAAACCCCAGTTAGTTCACCTGGTCCCAGTTTCAGCACCTGGTCACATAAAAGTTCACCTAGTCCCAATCTCCAACCTCAGTAAATTCACCGGGTCCCAGTAAGTTAACCTATAGTGCGCGTGTAGACGGCTGGGAGGGGCTTATCGTTATTGCGCAGCCGTGTGGAGTGGGTTGGAGTCGTCGACCAAAAAGACAGATATCCTCGGGTTGCCGATCGACAGAGAGCCACGTAGAGCTGGACGAGGCAGAAGACGGGCTTCGCCAAGAGGACGCCGACCTCCGCGGGGCGTCTGCCCTGTCGTGGTGAGACGTTTGGCGTCGGCGGCCTTAAGGATCAGGTTGAAGGAGCCTCGGTGACAACGACACGATCGATCATTATCTGGTACCGTTGCAGTGGCCGTGCGACGGGTCGAGGTTGCGAAGACTTTGAGCTCGCGATCAAAGTCAGCAGCCGTTGGTTGTCATGGAGTTCCAAAACTCGACGA
>JAQMWT010000608.1:0-53186 GCA_029834535.1 Chrysophaeum taylorii | reverse complement strand
ACTCTGGTTGCGGTTGTTGACGATATTATGAGGGGATCCGACGGATCTTCATAGAGATCTACAAAAAAAAACATTTAAAAGTTTTGATCGAAGTGATGTGTCATTTGGCACAGAGAGGGTACAGCGGTCGAACCGCGAAGTTCCACCTTCTCAAGGATGATATAGAATTTCTGGAACACATTTCTACCCCAGAAGGCTTGAAGCCGAATCCAAAGACGGTGGAAGCACTGCAGAAGATGCCGATTCCAGGTACTTTACCGAATACTTCCCCGAAGACCCAGATACGCTCTTTCATCGGCATGAGTAATTATTGCCGGTGATATGTGAAGGGCTACTCGAAGATTGTGGAACCGAAGGTGTAAAGTTCGAGTGGACGCCCGAGTGTCAGAAAGCTTGGGATACGATTATTGAAGCCTTGGTTGATTCCCGTGGAGTCTACCACGCCGATTATGATCTGCCTTTTCAAATCCGATCCGATGCTTCCAAGGATGGACTTGGAGCATATCTCTTCCAGATTGTCGAAGTCAAGGACGATGCCGGAAGAGTGACTCGAGAAGAACGAGTAATTGAATACTGGAGCCGAGCTGTGCCGAAGGAGATGCGGAATTATGAGCCTCGTCGGCTAGAGCTGCTGGCAGTTATACTTTCTCTAGAGCACTTTCGAGCCTACATCGAAGGGCTAACTTAACTAACTTCAGACCTCTCCCGAGCATGGGAGCCAGGCCGGACCGACAGGAGCCAGTCCGGAATCACGGGCCTGTAGACGAGGAGCGCCGAAAGGTCGGTCGGCGGAGAGTGACCATCAAGCTTGTCGCCATGCGACGAGGAGACCGCGATGTGACTGACAACCAACTCGTCGATAACCTTCCGTCTGCGCCCCCCGGCCATACCCCGTCCCACTGCGAACGTTCCGGCTGCCAACCAGCCCGCCCGGGAGGCGACTAGGTGCCAACCTACGCCGGGAGGGCGGATGCCCTCGCAAGGCTCAGGATTCATGAGGCACCGTCCTCCATCGCAACCGTAGTCGGCGATCAGGGTAATCGAAGGGCACCGTACTGTTTTGGAGACCGATCACCGAAATTTGACGTTTTTACGTAAGGCGACGCACTCGTCTGGGCAGCTTGCTCGTTGGGCGATGCGCCTCGCCAATTTTGACCCTGAACTTGGTTACAAGCCGGGAATGTCACCGGGAATGAGTATCCCTGACTGTCTCTCCCGCAACCCGATTGATCATGTCATCGAGACTGACGAGTTTGGAGAACCTTTGAACCACGCGTATTTAGTGTTCTAAGAGCTTCCCCGACCTGTTGATGACCGAGGATTTCCCGTCTCCGGCTGCCACTTCATAATGTCGTTTATTACGACCGAACTGCCGGAAGACGAAGACGAAGACCCTGAAAAGGATCCGATGAAATTGGCTACGTCTCACGCTACGATACAACGTCGGAAGAACCGTGCGCGTGATGAGCCACAGATCTTCAAGGACGCAGCCGCTTACAAAGATTATATCGATAAGATACCCGATAATATGACGCTCGCTGAGATCGCACGTGAACAAGAATCTGATGCTACTTGCGATGATATTCGCTACCGAATGGCCCAAGGTCAGACGCCGCGACGTTCCCGAGCGAACGAACGATTCGAAGACGGTAAAGATGTTCTTTATCGCATTTCTGCTGATTCGCAACCGATGATTGTTGCACCTGCTACGTTGCGCAAGCGCATTATTCGACTCTACCATGACACTCCGGTTAACGGTGGTCATATGGGACGTCACAGTACCGTCCAGGCTATCCAAGAACGATTTTGGTGGCCTCATATGTCGAACGAAGTTGGAGTCTTCATTGCTGAATGCTTAGTTTGCCAGAAAGCTCGTACGCCGGAGCCGAAACGAGCTGGACTCTTGCAGCAGCCCGTCTACGATGGTGATGGTGCTGTTCTTTGCATGGATTTATTTGGACCCTTGCCCAGCGCTGGTCCCGAGACGTATCTTCTAGTATTTTTTGATCCGTTCTCGCATTTCTTGATTCTGGATGTTTTGAACGATAAGACTGCTGAGTCTGTCCTTGAGTCTTTTGTCATTAACATTCTCCTCAAGGGCTACTTGCCCCAGATGATTCGTACCGACAACGGTAAAGAGTTCGTGAACAAGTTGATGCGCGAGTTTTGCCATCTCTTTAACACACGATACCACGATACCAAACTACGATTCCTTATCATGCCCAGTCGAACCCGGCTGAGCGCGTCAACCGATTTATCAAGGCCTTCCTCCGTGCTTGCCTTCAAGGCCGGAACATCACGGATTGGCCTGACTTTGCCCATTATATTGCGTTTTGCTATAACCGCAAGTTTATTCCAGGCACGCAGATTTCTCCCTTTATGCTACGCCTGAACCGTCAGCCGATGCTACCGACTGACTACACGCTCATGGATTTTGATACACGATTATTGCCGAAGACTCGCTCTGATGCAGTCGCCGAGACTCGCGAACGATTGAAATATTATACAAAGATCGTCCGCGAGGCTCGTGATAAAGCTTTGAAGAAACAGCGATTGGCTTACAATGCTGATCATGTTGATGTTGAATACAAGGAAGGATCGCACGTTTTGCTCTACATCCCTTTCCTTCAGAACAAACTTCGACCGGAATGGCGAGGGCCGTTTATTATCAAGGAACGCCTCTCCCCGGTCACCTATAGGATTGAGTCTCTCGACTCTCCGCCCGAAGAACGACGTGTTCATGTAAGTCAGATCACGCCGGTGATGGTACCTCCGATCGTTGATCAAACCATCCGCAAACCCGAAGAAACCTTCCGTGATGATTATCAGCACGGTAAGTTTGTTGTTTTCCGGATTCCTGACCGGAAGCGCTCTGATTGGCGCAAGAAGATTTATGTTGCCGAAGTTTACGAGCCTTACGATTACCAAAATGATCGTGTTGCTCTACATTTCTATTCCGATTTGGGTCCGAACGATGATGTCGCTTATTTCAAGCCGACCTCTCACCTTTCGCACCGCAAGCTCAAGCCCGAATTCAAGGACGTTGAAGGTCGAAGTTTCACCGACAAGTCCCGAATTTCCTCCAACACAACTCCTTGTGTCACGGATTTCGCTCCGCACGAGATTGACGTGTTGGTCCCCAAGTTTATTTTACGCAGTGGTCGAGTTCCTGAACCGATCATCACCCGCGTTTACCAGAAGATTCGTTCACGAGATGCTCGTAAGGCGAAGCCGCGCTCCTCGCGCTAGCACCTCGCTGGGGCAGCTCGAATTCTTACCAGGGGAGTCCTGTGGCGGCAACTCCCGCCTCCTAAGGCTTACCCCTCTTCTAGGGCCCCCCATTATCAGGGGCACCCTACTCCGTTCCGATGATGTCAGAGTTTTCTCTGACATCATCTTCCTTTTCCGTGACATGTGTCACCCTGATTTCTGATTTCGATTATCCTTGATCATAAAGCAACAGCCGATCCTCAAGTTGAGAGGACCAGGCGCAGGAGTTGTTTGTGGTCGCGTGGCGGGAGAACGGCCATCCTCGTCCAGTGATCCCTCCAAAGGCACGGACGCGATCGGCGAGCCAGGATTCGAAGGCACGCCGGGTAGCCCCTAAAATTCTCCTTACGCCACAGCGTCGATGCCGCGGGCGTGAGCGAGGTATTCGGAGTGGACTTGCGCTGCGCGCCGATCGACAGGCGACGGGTGGGAGGGATGGAGGGCGTGGGCGGTGTACAACGAACCCCAAGCGAGGGTTTTGATGTCGTAGAGTTGCTCCTTGTTGTCGAGCGTGGTGAGGATGTCTGGGACGACTTGACGTCGGGCGAGATTGCCTCGGTACCGGCCGTAGAGGCGCGTGCGAATGGTAGGGGCGACGACGTCAGCAAAGATGCCGAAAACCTCGGACAGGGCTGGGATGCCGGCCTCTTTGACGCTGCAGTGGACGCAGTCGAGCTGGCCGTCATGCCAGGTGGTCCGCGCTCCTCCGCGGTTGACAAGGTTGGCCTGCGTGAGAAGCACCTTGCCGTGAGCGTCGAGAACGACGTCAGTGCCCAGAATGCGAGTGCCCACGAGGCCCAAACAAGCTGGAGAGGGGTAGCCAAAGTACTGGGCACACATCTCAGCCCAGCAGCGGTTGGGGATTTGAAGGCCAGAGCTGGGCCACGAGCTGATGAACGTGGTCGAGAAGCGATCCCATGAGGACGCCGCTACTCGAAGCGCTTCGGTGATGGGAAGGGTGGCCGCAAGGCGCTGGAGTGCAGTGGCCCGAGCTGTCTCGCGCTGGGAGGTTAGAGCACGCTGGAGTTGGGGTATGAGCACGGGTGTCGAGATGGTGGGGTCGACGAGGACGCCCATGGAGACGAATTCGTGGGAGAGAGGACCGTCGACGAGATGAACGTTGGCGGGGTCGCCGGAACCAGCGCCGCCGTGGGAAGCCAGCGTGGTACGGAGATCAGCCCGAAGTCCGTCCCACGCAGTCTCGAGTGCTCGCCCCAGGCGGCAACCGGATGCGAGGAGGTGGTGCCAACGGTGCAACTCGTTACCTGTGCGAAAAGAAGTGGCACCCAGGACCGAGGCGAGGCGGGGGAGGTAGCCAGGGACCTCCACGGCACCCGTAGGATCGCGAAGGTCGACGAGGTGTGGGAGGGCCTGGGCCGCCGTGCCAACAAAGGCGGCGGGGCTGAGGTCGGCGCAGGAGCGAATGCCGCCACCCCCACTTCGAGCAGGAAGACGGAGGCGTTGGAGGACGATGCCGGTGGAGTCAAAAACCTGACGTGGATCTGCGCCAAGTGCTGTGGCGACGAAGCTGAGGACGGCAACGTCGAAGCGGCGGAGCGCGCTCAAGGCATTGGTGGGGTGGCAGTGTTGCGCGATGTAGTCCATGCGCGGGGCGATGCAGTAGCGGCCCAACGAGTACATGCAGTGGAGGGAGACGTTCTGGAGCTTGGTGCGAATACGGCTCATGTAGCTCACCTGAGCGTCAACCTCGCGTTGCAAGGTAGCTTCGACATAGGCATCTCCGGCGTGGCCGGGGGGGCCGATGGGCACACCGTAGATTACGAGGCCGTCGGCGACAACGGGGATACCAGCAAGAGTACGCGTGCCGTCAGGCGCAACTTGGACGTGGTCGTGAACATCGGGGTGGTCGAGAAGACCCATGCCAAGTGCCGGACAGAACGCCACGCACTTGTCGAGGCGGAGCTCCTCGCCGCTAGCTTGGATGTCGCGGGCGTACTGCAGGAGGGCGTCGACAACCTCACGAGGGGAACCAGAGATGACGCCGTCGTCCATGCCAAATCGGGCGTAGCCGGCACATGAACGTAAGCGGGTGTCAAGGGCCTGTGCGGCGTCATGCGTTGCCAGACAGTACGCCGGTGGATAGGTGGGGTCGCCTTGCTGGCCGCCTTCTTGAGAGTCGAGGGGGGCGCGATCGAGGCCGGTGGGGCCGTGGAGGGCCACCCAGGATGCCGGCCGTAATTGCTTGAACATAAAGTGGCCAAAGGCACGCAGCTTAGCGTTGGCGTGGTTTGCGAGTTTGTCCACGACGGTCCGGCGCTTGAGCTCGTTGAAGGCGTTGCGTTTGTCCAGCTTGATGATGACCTGGTCGGGGTACTGCTCCGCGTGGGTGCGGACGCCAAAGACGAGGCGCGAGGGGCCGCCCTTGACCCCGACGGCAACGTTGATCGGGTACAGTGCCTCAGAGAGCTCGGAGTGGAGGCTACGCACAAGGCACCGTCCAGTGGCACGGCGGCGGACGGTGCCAATGCCGATAGGTCGAACGTCAGGTGCTTGGTTAGCGTCAGCGGCGCGTCGTTTTACCAACGGAATGAGGGTTACCGTGGTGGTGATGAAGTAATACCAGTCAGGAAGAGCTCCACGAACGAACAAGGTCTCAAGGTTGTCGATTTTGTCCATCGCCGAGCGTGCCTTGACGTTGCTCGGGAAGGGCTGGGCGAAAACGGAGAGGAATTCATTGCGGCACCGGTCGGGGCCCACACCAGCCTTCGGCCGGAGCGTGCGGTAAGTTTCACGCAGGGCGACCGAGAGTGTGGCGAGCCCTTGCGGGTGGTTGGGGAAAGTGTGAAGTTCCTCCTTGCCAGCAGGATGTTTGGACACGAGTTGGGGCATGACGTCTGGGTGGCATGGGTCGGCGATGCCCAGGCTGGTGAGAATACGGCACGCCCGAGAGAGGTCGCCAGATTCAGCGAGTCGCAATGCACGAAGTGCGTCCGCGTCATCGTCGGGGGCCGCCCGTGAGCGTACATGGGAGCGCACGCGAGTCACGTCGTGGAGGTAGCCGTCAATGAGGAGGTCGTAACGCCCTGCGGCGAAGGCTGTAAAGCGGTCAGTGAGCACGTCGGGCCGACGGGCGCCGCCTCGTGGTGCTCGCCGAAGAAGTAGGCTGTGAAGGCTCATGTACCAAAGGATGGCACGGTCACGAGGGGTGTTTGTCCCTCGATTTAGGGTAAGGTCCTTACCCTGATCGCCGACCGCATGGTTGCGATGGAGGACGGTGCCTCATGAATCCTGAGCCTTGCGAGGGCATCCGCCCTCCCGGCGTAGGTTGGCACCTATTCGCCTCTCGGGCGGGCCGGTTGGCAGCCGGAACGTTCGCAGTGGGACGGGGTATGGCCGGGGGGCGCAGACGGAAGGTTATCGACGAGTTGGTTGTCAGTCACATCGCGGTCTCCTCGTCGCATGGCGACAAGCTTGATGATCACTCTCCGCCGACCCACCTTTCGGCGCCCCTCGTCTACAGGCCCGTGATTCCGGACTGGCTCCTGTCGGTCCGGCCTGGCTCCCATGCTCGGGAGAGGTCTGAAGTTAGTTAGTTAGTTAGTTAGGGTAAGGATCAGGTAGGCGCGAGAGCCAGACAGTGATCCTCCAAGCCGTCTACGGCGACCTCGCAGACTATTTCCACGACCCGCGGCGGCTCTTTCAGCGCGCCATTCTCACGCCCCGTCGAAACGATGTTGTCGATGCTGACAACGCGCGCATGACCGCGGCCTTTTTTTCCCGGAGACGAGGCGTCGGAGTTCTTTTCGGCTGACTAGGCTGGGTCGGAAGACGACGCCTCGCTCTTTACAGTAGAGTTTTCAACTCCCTGACAACCAACGGCATGCTGACTTTGATCGCGAGCTTAATGTCTTCGCAACCTCGACCCGTCGCACGGCCACTGCAACGGTACCAGATACATGATCGATCGTGTCGTTGTCACCGAGGCTCCTCCAACCTGTATCGCTTAAGGCCCGCCTACGCCAAACGATCAACAAGAGCCAGGGCCAGACGCCCCGCGAGGTCGGCGTCCTCTTTCCCAAGCCCGTCTTCTGCCACGTCCAGCTCTACGTGGCTCTCTGTCGATCGGCATCCCCGAGGATATACTCATCTGGGTCGACGACTCCACCCTACCCCACACGTGCTGCGCAATACCGATAAGCCCCCTCACGGCGTCTACACGCGCACTGTAGGTGAACTTACTGGGACCAGGTGAACTTACTGGGGTTGGAGATTGGGACTAGGTGAGCTGAGTGACCAGGTGAAACTGGGACCAGGTGAGCATACTGGGGTTTTTAGAGTAAAGGGTTTTTAGAGTAAACTAAAAGGTTGGCGGCGCGTGCGGATCAAAGCAGCCTAGGTTGGCGGAGGCGAGAGCGACGAGCTCAAAGGAGTTGGTGTGAGCTAGGTGAACTTACTGACCAGGTGAACTTATATGAAACTTACTGGGACCAGGTGAACTTACTGGGGTTAGAGATTGGGACTAGGTGAACTTACTGGCCTGCACTTGTCGACATTTAAAGACAAGTGCAGGCCAGTAAGTTCACCTAGTCCCAATCTCTAACCCCAGTAAGTTCACCTTGTCCCAGTAAGCTCACCTGGTCAGTAAGTTCACCTAGTCCAAATCTCTAACCCCAGTAAGTTCGGCGTAAACCCACTCGTGCTCACGCCCACTCCTTTGAGCTCGTCGCTCTCAACCCCGCCAATCCAAGCTGCTTTGATCCGCACGCGCCGCCAGCCCTTGAGTTTGCTCTAAAAACCCCAGTAAGTTCACCTGGTCCCAGTAAGCTCACCTGGTCACTCAGTTCACCTAGTCCCAGTCTCAAACCCCAGTAAGTTCACCTGGTCCCAGTAAGTTCACTTACAGTGCGCGTGTAGACGCCGTGAAGGGGCTTATCGGTATTGCGCAGCACGTGTGGGGTAGGGTGGAGTCGTCGACTCAGAAGAGCATATCCTCGGGGTTGCCGATCGACAGAGAGCCACGTTGAGCTGGACGTGACAGAAGACGGGCTTGGGCAAGAGGACGCCGACCTCGCGGGGCGTCTGGCCCTGGCTCTTGTTGATCGTTTGGCGTCAGCGGGCCTTAAGGGATACAGGTTGGAGGAGCCTCGGTGACACGACACGATCGATCATGTATCTGGTACCGTTGCAGTGGCCGTGCGACGGGTCGAGGTTGCGAAGACTTTAAGCTCGCGATCAAAGTCAGCATGCCGTTGGTTGTCAGGGAGTCGAAAACTCGACTGTAAAGAGCGAGGCGTCGTCTTCCGACCCAACCTAGTCTGCCGAAAAGAACTCCGACGCCTCGTCTCCGGGAAAAAAAGGCCGCGGTCATGCGCGCGTTGTCAGCATCGACAACATCGCTTCGACGGGGCGTGAGAATGGCGCGCTTAAAGAGCCGCCGCGGGTCGTGGAAATAGTCTGCGAGGTCGCCGTAGACGGCTTCGAGGATCAATGGCTGGCTCGCGGGCCTGCCTGATCCTTACCCTAAATCGAGGGACAAACGCCTGCCCCACACACACCCCCCTCTTAGCAGTCGACATTTAAAGACAGACAAACGCCTGCCCCACGCCTCGGCGATGACCCCGACTAGGTCCCGCGTACTTATCTCCGCCCGTCAGGCACATCCCTCATACCCCACAAACCCATGTAGCGGTTTTCGCCGATACCCGCCCCTCCTGGCCGGACCGGAAGCCTCAACAACCCTTTCTCCCTACCCGAACCACGGGTGAAACCACCACACGCCCGGTCTCAGCGTAATACCTCACGCCATCACGAAATCGAACAATCAAAAGAGGGTAATATCAAGAATACAGCAAGAAAGCAATACAAATGCCCGGTACATTGGGTCGAGTGGAAGCGCAGGTGAAGGTGTCAAGATGACACCCCCCCCATAAATGCAAGATCAATACCAGGGCAACAATCAGGGTAAGTCAGGTAGGTGGCAGGCAAGCAAGTGGGGGAAATGGGCATTACTGCCACAGGAGCCCCCTACTTGAGATGAAGTCGTCCTCGACTTCAAGGGTGACGAAGGTCACGCTCACGAATGGTACGATAAGCTCGTTCAGCTACATCAGCAGGAACTTTGTTGCTGTGGAGACCGAAGTTATTGACGAGGACATCGATTTCATCCGGGCGAAAATCAGTCACACAGGGTTCACAGCCCTCCATGTTGGGTCGTAGGCGTGTGAAGCTACCTCCGTCAGGATCTTTGTCTTCTGGTCTTAAGCGTCGTTCTTCAGCAGAAGCGGTCGCAGAACAAACGTCAGTCTCCTCTAGTTTCCATGGTGCGGTTTCTCTCGGATATCAACGGCTATCTCGAACACCAAAACTTCTCGTCGAGCAGCAAAATTTGCCCGCTACTGTTCGACTCGCGCGGTTGACCGGTGCGACGGACTTACACGGCACAAACCTTTTGCCTCGCCAGAGACTATGGTTGGTCTCAGCGACTATCGTTTGTCTCTCCGGCCTTCTTTCTGCCTCTTTTCGGAGACTGTGGGTGGTCTCCTGGGCTCGCTTTTTGTCTTGAGACCCACAAAAATCCGCTCAACGTCCGAGTAGTAAACCGTCGACCGTTTATTCCGATTCACGTAAAGAGCATTCAATCGCTCTTCCGATCCGTAGAAATCGCCCACCAACACGTCGGCTTTGCGCTCACTCAACCGCTGCGAACCGACTCGCCGCCGAAAAAACAGGAGATCGATAGTCCGGGAGTTGGACTATCGCTTCCCGTTTCTGAGACCACTGTAGCGGTTTTCGCCGATACCCGCCCCTCCTGGCCGGACCGGAAGCCTCAACAACCCTTTCTCCCTACCCGAACCACGGGTGAAACCACCACACGATACCTCCTGGCCGGACCGGAAGCCTCAACAACCCTTTCTCCCTACCCGAACCACGGGTGAAACCAACACACGCCCGATCTCAGCGTAATACCTCACGCCATCACGAAATCGAACAATCAAGAGAGGGTAATATCAAGAATACAGCAAGAAAGCAATTCAAATGCCCGGTACATTGGGTCGAGTGGAAGCGCAGGTGAAGGTGTCAAGATGACACCCCCCCCATAAATCCAAGATCAATACCAGGGCAACAATCAGGGTAAGTCAGGTGGCAGGCAAGCAAGTGGGGGAAATGGGCATTACTGCCACACCCACCCACATCCTTCATGCTCCCCACACACACCCCCCTCTTAGCAGTCGACATTTAAAGACAAACAGACGGACAGACAGTCGACATTTAAAGACAAACAGACAGACAGACAGACAGACAGTTAAAGACAAACAGACAGACAGACAGACAGACAGACAGACAGACAGACAGACAGACAGACAGACAGACAGACAGACAGACAGACAGACAGACAGACAGACAGACAGACAAACATCTGTCGATTAGTAGTTAGGATACTCTTGAATCACAGAATTCTTTGTGACGCATGTCACAGAAAAGGAAGATGATGTCATAGAGAAAACTGACATCATCAGATCGGAGTAGAGTACCCCTGATAAGCGGGGCCCTAAAGGAGGGGTAAGCCTTAGGAGGAGGAAGTTTCCGCCACACTGACGATGCCTGTACCGACGGACAGCGAACCTACCGCAGCACTGGCAGCAGTTCGTGCGCAAAACGTACAACCGCCTCAATTTGCGTACGAATCCGAACCAGTCGGCCACGTAGAACATCTCCCTTTTGCCGGTCAGGTTGAAGATGAGGTCACTCTCGAGGAGATAGCTCGAGAGTAGACTGAGGATGAAACTTGCAAGCGAATCCGTCAAAGACTCGATTCGGAACAGAAGGATCAAAACGAGCAGTCATCAGGATCAAAACGAGCAGTCATCAGTACCGTATGAGATCGACAACGACGTTTTGTACAACGTTGATGATTCGGACTCTCGACGCCTTATTGTGGTACCTCGATCGACGCAAGAACGTGTGATCGCCATGCATCATCGAGGATTGTTTGGAGGCCATGTAGGACGAGATTCAACAGCGAATCAGATCTTGGAACGGTACTGGTGGCCGAACGTCCCGTCTTCGGTCAGTGAGTTCATCAACGCGTGTGTTATCTGTCAGTAGGTCCGATCCACCGTGCCTAAGCGCCATGGCTTACTCTGCCAACCGAATCGCATCGGAGATTGCTATGTCCTGGGCATGGATCTTATTGGACCATTGCAAGGTGCTGACTTGCGCACGTACATCCTCGCTATGCACGATGCGGCTTCGCATTTTCTTAAATTGGCCTCGATTAATACCAAGCATGATTACTCGATTTTGAACGCGTTTGTTGACAAGATTCTGCTCGAGGGATGTCTCCCACGGTGCATAGTCACGGAAAATGGAAATAAGTTCGTGAATAAGCTGTTCCGGACGTTCGTCCGTCAATTTAATGTTCGTTACCGGGCTACCATCCAGGACGATGTGCTTAACCCATTGAGCTAGCTCGATTTTTTTGCCCGTGCGTGCGTGCATGCAGCCGCGTACCGCACATCTCCATTCGAACGTGCCGTCGCCCTTGGGCGTTGTGATCACGTAGCCGCTCACCGAACTCCTGGGCCGTCCCCCCCTGGACATCGTCACCATAACCGGCGTGTGCAACTTCAACAGGAGGCAGCGAGCGTGTGACACAGAAGAGAAAAAAAGGGAGAAAAATTAATCCCTGACCACAAACTGACGTCCGGTAACGTTTTCTGAGCGTTTCGGTGACAACCGGACGCGAGAAGTCTCAGAAGATGTTTAAACCGGCAAAAACAAAGTTAAATCCAGTTTTAACCTGTACTAAAGTGCTAAACCTTAACCCTGACCTTTCATACTGGTCCTTTAGGTTCGGTAGCGCCTGTACGCGCATAAAAGACATGTTTGTGACGTCATACTCTAAGCGGCTCCAACGGAACTTGGAGAATGGTGAAGCGGAAAATGAATGTGGAGCACCACGACCTGTCGTCCCGCTTCTCTCCCCACGAGCACGAGCTCTTCGTGGAGGGCATCGAGCTCTACTGCAAGATGAACGGTACGTCGACGACATCGCACGCCAGACGCGTCGCAGGCGGTGAAGCCGTCTGGCGCGACATCGCGAGCCACGTGCGAACGCGAACGCCCGAGGAAGTCAAGGCCCACGCGCAGTACTACCTCATGTCCCTCCAGTCTCGCAACCCCGACGTCATGTCGATGGCTGGTGAGGCAAGACCAAGACTATCAAGACGACTGATAATCGCAGGGACCTGGACGCCCGCGTGGTCGGCGGCAGAGAACGACGTCTTCGAGAACGCCCTGGCCAACTTCGACGAGGGCGACGCCGACCGCTGGCACAAGATCGCAGCCCTCCTTCCCGGCAAATCCCCGGCGGACGTCCAGCAGTGGTACGAGCGCCTCCTCGGCGACATGCTTGAGATCGAGCGCGGGGCACGGAGTCCCTACTAGGTTGTAGTCCACTCTTCTTGGAAATGCACCATGTCCTCTAGCGTATTCTAGTAGTTTTTTACAGGCGGCTGGTTACCAAAAATCCCCATTTTTTTTTGCGAGGGACGTAGCGGACAGCCCTCGACACCAGCGACGGCGCCGACGCGACCAAAGATGGCCCCAACAGTCTCCCCGCACTTCCCGATGCAGCTAGTGCTCTGGTCTGTGAGAGTTTCGACGGACTGTGGCTCGACGGCCCGGGGTCCTAAACACCAACAATAACGCGGCGTGTAAATGGCCATGTACATGCGAATAATGAGAAGGAGACGCAGTTAGCGCGCGGCAGACGCGCCACTAGGTCGAGAGAGGTCTGTAGGATAAGGAAGTCGACAGGAGCAGCGCGAAAGTCGAGGTGCTCGACCTAGTCGGCATCCGTCGGCCCGTCGTCGCCTTCGTCGTCATCATCGGCAGCAGCACCATCGTCAGCGGCCGCCTCGCGCTCCTTTACGCACTTCTTCCTCTCGCAGCGTCGCTTCTACAGGTCGCCGCCAGTGTCGCACCGGATGAGGCGGCTGGCATCGCAAGCCTCGACGTCGATCGGAAGGCCCTCGCAGACGCAGCCATCCTTGCGTCGATACCGGGCGGCCAGGAGATTCACGTAGAATTGGTTCCTCGCAGCTCGCTTTTGGGAGCGCTCCTCCGCGCTGGCGCTTGGCCTCGGCCTCCGGAGCTCGGGCAGCCCCCTGGACTTTGCGCTTCCCCAGAATGTTCAACAGCTTAGCGGAGCCGTGGCCGTCGGTGACCTTGATCCTGGACACGTCGGTCTTGCGAATCGGCTTCGTCACCGGCAGGATGCCGGCCTCCTTGGGGTCGACTTCGCGCGAGGACTGGTACTCGATGATGGCCTGGGCCTTATCGAACTTGGCCTTGAAATAGTCGGCGGAGGTCTTCACAACGCCCGCGGGCGACATGATGGTCGAACTCGGGCTTCTTACCGACCGGTGGCGGCGAACTAGCTAACTAACTTCAGACCTCTCCCGAGCATAATAGCCAGGCCGGGCCGACAGGAGCCGGTCCAGAATCACGGAGGAATCAGACAGTTGGGGTAGAGGGTGCGAGGGACGAGTACGAGTTGATGGCGGACCGCCACTGCGCGCGGTTTTGTGCGAGGTTGTGCCACGAGTTGAAGGGGATGTCGCATTTCCGGAGCGCCTTGGCGAGCGTCCCCCCGTACGTCATCTGCGGAGCCCCCGGTGGGCGCTTGGAGCGGACCCAAGACGAGAGCATCTTGCGAGGGAGTCGGGAGAAGGGCATGCGGGCGATGTGACCGGCTCAGTGGAGCTGGCGGCGCGTGACGTAGACGTCGATGGACTCGAGGCCGAGGCGCAGCAGCGAGGTCTCCGTCGAGATGTGGTGCAGCCACGCGTGCTTCCGGGTCACGCGACACATGACGCGGGCGCACAGCGCGTGGAAGCACCACAGCCGGCGGAACAGGACCTCGGTGAGGCACCACGACTCCGCGCCGTGAAGGATGATGGCCAGGACGAGCGAGACGTAGACGAGACGCTTGGCGCGAGCAGAGACGGACTTCGAGGCGAAGATGCAGTCCCGCAAGGCACCGAAGGCCTGAGACGTCTTCTCGATCCACGCGTCAACGTGACCTCTAGCTTTGTAGAAAAACTGGGTCAGCATGACGTCATCATGCCTAGGAGAGAGAGAGAGATTCTGACGTTGCAGCGCATATTTCGAAATCAGGATCAGCACCCTCTGTCCAGAGAGCTACACTATTATGTGCGCGACACTGGAACTGTGAGAACTGAAATGGAGATGTGAGAACTATAATGGGGACGTGGTGCAGGGGTAAGTGTCATTGCTTCCTCACACAGGTGCTGGAAAAGAAAGAGATGGAAAAAGGGGTAAGTGAGGTCCTCACACAGGTGCTGGAAAAAAAAGAAAGAAAAGGGAAAATGAGGATGGATATACACGCCTGCCAATAGTAGATTTTTTATTACGACCCTCGTTTATCTTCGGCCGTAGCCCCAATATCGTCTGTTTTTGATGCTCCGGAGCCGGCCTTATCGGGACTGATCACCCCACAAACGAACACGTGCTACCATATGTGAGAACTGAAATGGAGATGTGAGAACTATAATGGGGACGTGGTGCAGGGGTAAGTGTCATTGCTTCCTCACAGGAACATTTCACACCTATCTCTACACGAGGGTTTTCCCTCCGTAATACGGCTTTCCCTCCTGTCCTTCCTTACCCTTCCGCAATTATATATTCCTTACTACTAATCGACAGATGTTTGTCTGTCTGTTAGTCTGTTTGTCTGTCTGTCTGTCTGTCTGTCTTTAAATGTCGACTGCTTAGAGGGGGGTGTGTGTGGGGAGCATGAAAGATGTGGGTGGGGTTGTGGGTTGTCTGTCTGTCTGTCCCTCGATTTAGGGTAAGGATCAGGTTGGCTCGCGAGCCAGACAGTGATCCTCCAAGCCGTCTACGGCGACCCCGCAGACTATTTCCACGACCCGCGGCGGCTCTTTCGGCGCGCCATTCTCACGCCCCGTCGAAACGATGTTGTCGATGCTGACAACGCGCGCATGACCGCGGCCTTTTTTTCCCGGAGACGAGGCGTCGGAGTTCTTTTCGGCCGACTAGGTTGGGTCGGAAGACGACGCCTCGCTCTTTGCAGTCGAGTTTTCGACTCCCTGACAACCAACGGCATGCTGACTTTGATCGCGAGCTTAAAGTCTTCGCAACCTCGACCCGTCGCACGGCAACTGCAACGGTACCAGATATATGATCGATCGTGTGGTGTCGCCGAGGCTCCTCCAACCTGTACCCCTTAAGGCCCGCCGACGCCAAACGATCGACAAGAGCCAGGGCCAGACGCCCCGCGAGGTCGGCGTCCTCTCGCCCAAGCCCGTCTTCTGTCACGTCCAGCTCTACGTGGCTCTCTGTCGATTGGCATCCCCGAGGAGATATACTCATCTGGGTCGACGACTCCACCCTACCCCACACGTGCTGCGCAATACCGATAAGCCCCCTCCCGGCGTCTACACGCGCACTATAGGTGAACTTACTGGGACCACGTGAACTTACTGGGGTTTGAGATTGGGACTAGGTGGACTGAGTGACCAGGTGAACTTACTGGGACCAGGTGAGCTTACTGGAGTTTTTTGACAACTCAAAATCAAAGGTTAGCGGCGTGTGCGGATCAAAGCAGCCTAGATTGGCGGAGGCGAGAGCGACGAGCTCGAAGGAGTGGTGTGAGCACGAGTGGGTTTACGCCGAACTTACTGGGGTTGGAGATTCGGACTAGGTGAACTTGCTGACCAGGTGAACTTACTGGGGTTAGAGATTGGGACTAGGTGAACTTACTGGCCTGCACTTGTAATACCAGTCAGGAAGAGCTCCACGAACGAACAAGGTCTCGAGGTTGTCGATTTTGTCCATCGCCGAGCGTGCCTTGACGTTACTCGGGAAGGGCTGGGCGAAAACGGAGAGGAATTCATTGCGGCACCGGTCGGGGCCCACACCAGCCTTCGGCCGGAGCGTGCGGTAAGTTTCACGCAGGGCGACCGAGAGTGTGGCGAGCCCTTGCGGGTGGTTGGGGAAAGTGTGAAGGTCCTCCTTGCGAGCAGGATGTTTGGACACGAGTTGGCGCATGACGGCTGGGTGGCATGGGTCGGCGATGCCCAGGCTGGTGAGAATACGGCATGCCCGAGAGAGGTCGCCAGATTCAGCGAGTCGCAATGCACGAAGTGCGTCCGCGTCATCGTCGGGGGCCGCCCGTGAGCGTACATGGGAGCGCACGCGAGTCACGTCGTGGAGGTAGCCGTCAATGAGGAGGTCGTAACGCCCAGCGGCGAAGGCTGCAAAGCGGTCAGTGAGCACGTCGGGCCGACGGGCGCCGCCTCGTGGTGCTCGCCGAAGAAGTAGGCTGTGAAGGCTCATGTACCAAAGGAGGGCACGGTCACGAGCGTGATCGGAAGTGGCGTCTTCAAACCACGAACACACCTCGGCCATTGCGCACGCCCATGCCTCGCGGAATTGGGCGGGAATGGTGCGAATGCACGAGCACGGCGATATAATGAGGTCTTTGATGGAGACCTCGTCGATCGCAGAGCGCAAATCGCTCAGGTCACGTGGACGGCGTGTCGGGAGGGAGGGGGCTGGCCCGGATGACGGAGGGTGGGCGGGGGCGACAGACGGTGGCGCCGAATGTGACCGTGGCCCAATGGGAGAAATGCCAGGAGACGCGCTCGTGGAGGCTGCAGCCGTGACAGGGGTGTTGCGGTGGCTGGTGGCAGGGGCAGGGGCGCGGCGGTTGCCGGCGGCAGCGGCGGGGGTGGAGGGGGTGCTAGTAGTGGGGGTGGTCCGGGTGCCAGCGGCAGGGGTGTTGCGGTTGTCTGTTGCATTCGCAGTGCGGTTGCCAGACGCAGTGGTGCGGCGGTTGCCAGCGGGAGGGGTGGTAGGGGTGTTGCGGGTGCCAGTGGATCGCGTGCGGGAGCCAATGTGGGAGAGGCAGGCGGCACGGGCAGCTTGAGCAGCGTGGGCGGCAGCGCGATGGGTGAGGTAAGCGTCAGCGCTGGCAGCAGCGGCGGCGGCCCGTCCCGCGTCGAGTTGGAGTGCCGCAGCAGCGGTAGCAGCAGCGTGCATAGCGGCGAGATGGCGTTCCGCAGCAGCAGCGGCTCGAGCGGCAAGAGCAGCGTCGCGCATAAGCGCTCGAATGCGATATCGGGCGGTGGTGGCGGCAAGGGCTGCAGCAAGTGGGAAAATGCGATGGGGTGCGGCAGCGCGGACCTGGGGGAGAGAGTGCTCAGCCACCCAGCGTTGATGAGGGCGGACCATGCGTATAGGACTGCGGCAGTTGGGGCACGGCGGAAGGCGCGCAGTTGGTGGGCGCCACGTCAGGGTCGCCTTGGTCGCCGGCGAGGTTGCTTAGCGCCCACTGACCAACGCAGCGTGGTGCAGGACCACGCGACAGCAGCGGACTTGGTAACGGGTAAAGCAAGGGCTGGAGCATATAGGACAAGCGCGGTCCCGGAGGTAGCTGACATAGCGGCCGGCCGTGTGGCGCAGGAAGCGGCGGGTTATTGCCAGGGATCGACGAGCACGTAATCGCTTCCAGGCTCGAAATTGGTGCTGAAGAAGGGCCGCTGCGTAGTGGAGTGGCGGGCCAGGAGTCTGGCGCAAGGCCGCGACGCGGTTCTGCCGGGCAGCACGTGCTTGAGCGTGTTGAGCGCGTTTGCGTATAACGCGGGCGACATCCGGATGTGCAGAGTTGGAGCATGCGCGTGAAGGCGAGGCAGATAGCGGCGGCTGAGGGGTAGGTGACGGGCCCGAGGGTGGCGAGGAATTTGGCGTGGGGGTGGCAGACGCCGGGGAAGTACTGGTGGCAGTGGGTGTGACGGACTGTGTGGGCGTAGCAGGTGAGCGACGGGCACGGAGGTGCTGCCGAGCGCGAACAAAGCGCTGAAGACGGAGCGCGGCGGTGTGACGTGGCTGACCAGGAGCGCGGCGCAGGGCCGCAACGAGGTTCTGTCGGGCTGCACGTGCAAGAGTATGCTGAGCGCGACTTCGGGCAGCACAAGCGGTGGACGAGAAAGTACAGTGCGGAGCAGGGGTCGGAGGCAGAGCCGGCTGTGGTGGCGGAGGGGGAGTTGACGAGGTCTGGGTCGCGGAGGCGGGCGGCGAGTGAGCCGGTGTGGCCGCAGCAGACGACGGAGGGCTGTCGGTAGCGAGAGCTGCCTGGGGTTGAGTCCGTTCGCGAAACTGGCGCTGGAGAAGAGTTGCAGCGTGGTGGCGAGACTCACCAGGATCGTGGCGCCGAGCTGCGACGAGGTTCAGCCGGGCTGCACGCGCCTGGGCGTGTAGATGTTGGGTGCGTGCAGCGCGGGCGACCGCTGGCAAAGTGGGATGGGTGCAGGCTCGAGCACGATCGGTAGGCAAGGCGTGGAGACGCGGTAGGGGGGCGTGCGACGAGCCAGGAGCCTCGACAGAGGGCGAAGGCGTTGGCGTGGGTGCGGGGGATGGCGGAGAGATGTCAGGGGCAGCGGTGTGCGCGGGAACCGGTGGCGAAGGATGGTCGACCTCAAGGTCCATGTCCGTGGTGGGAAGAGGGTGTGTGCCAGACGAGGGGAGGTTCTCGGCGGCAATGTGGGTGGACGTGAAGGACGGTTCGAGGTCCATAGGCGCAGGCTCGAGTGGTGCGGGGTCATGAACTGTGGCGGAGGACCGCTGGCGGTGTGGGCGGCGGCGACGCGATGCAGGAGAGTTTTCGGCAGAGGGGCCGGGAGGGTGGGTGGCTGGCGCCGTGGTGAGTATTGGGAGGGGCGCGGTGGTATTGGCGATCCCCGCGCTCGGTGGAGGCGCGATGTCCGTAGCAACAGATCCGGATGGTGGCGCGCGGCGGCGGGGGCGATGGCGGCGCGGTGCCGGTGTCGCAGCGGGCGGAGGGGGAGTCGCATTGGTGGGTTCCCGACGGCGAGGGGGGGGAGTAGCGGACCCTGCCTCCGATGACTCCAGGTCCATAGCCACAGGCCCAGGAGGTGTGGTGTCAGTGGGCGTGGGGGGAGACCTGCGGCGACGGGAGTGGTGTCGGTCTGGTCCGGGTGCGGGAGGAGGGGAATCCGGCCCCATGTCCGTGGACAGTGGAGTGGTGAGCTCCTGTCGGCGCTGACGACGAGGACGCGGAGCATGCGGACCTGAGGACGTATCCGAGGTTGCAGGAGACTCCGCACGAGGGGCGGACTCCTGTTGGTGCCGGTGGGGAGGATGAGGAGCAGGCGTGGCTGGGGGCGCAACCGAGGGTGCCGGTGATTCCACACGGGGGGCGGACTCCTGTCGGCGTCGATGGCGAGGCCGACGAGCGGGTGTGGCTAGGGGTGGCTCCGAGGTTGCAGGTGACGCCGTACGAGGGGCGGACTCCGAGGCAGCTCCACGGGGATCGCGATGTTGCTCGTAAGGGAGAAACGCGTCAAGAGCAAGGCCAAGGGCCACGGAGGTGGCATGGCGCGAAACAAAAGCGACGCGTTTGAAGAAGGTGGCGAAAGGCCGCGGGACATGACCGTAGACTCTGCGTGCCTCGGCGTGCGTGAGAATAAGGCAACCATAGACGGCAAGGCACCGGGCGGATCGATGCAAAGGATCACGCTGAACCGCACGGCGGAGCGACCAGAAGCCGCGCATGAGACGCAGCTGGGCCGCCCGCGAGTAGCAGCAATGGCGGTGGCAACGATGATAATGTTGCGGTGGGCGAGGCGGTGACGAGCACGTGCGTGTGAGATCCGCACGAGCGTGCTTACCAAGTTGCAGAGGGCGGTAAGAGGTCCAATGCAAGCGGCCTTGAAGGGTGCGCAAGGCAAAGAGTTGCAGGCGGTGGCTACAGATGAGCCGGCAGCAGCAGCTTGCGAGATAGTGACCATACAACTCTTAACCAGGAGGAGAGTCAAGAGCCGCACTAACGTAAGCACAGTAAAGCCTATGGGGAACATGAGACGCTGGGACCAAAAGTAATCGACGTCGGTGGGGAAGACATCGAGCCGCTTGACGCCGCAGGAGACCTGCACCGAGAGCGAAGGCCAAACACGGAATGGATGACTCGCGGGGGCTGATGGCGAGCTGACAATGAGAAAAATGGCGAAGATGGTGGAAAGGAGCAGGAGACGCCGGAAGCACGAGAAAGCCAGTCCCCGACTGCCCGAAGCCATGGTGGCGGGACTTGCGTCAGCTATGGCAACCCGTGTCGACGTGCACACTGAGCTCACATCGCGATTCTGTCTGTCCCCCGATTGTCTGTCCCCCGAATCAGGGTAAGGCTCAGGTAGGCACGCGAGCCTAGCATTGATCCTCCTCCAAGCCGTCTACGGCGACCTCGCGGACTATTTCCACGACCCGCGTCGGCTCTTTCAGCGCGCCATTCTCACGCCCGTCGAAACGATGTTGTCGATGCTGACAACGCGCGCATGACCGCGGCCTTTCCCGGAGACGAGCCATCGGAGTTCTTTTCGGCAGACTAGGTTGGGTCGGAAGACGACGCCTCGCTCTTTACAGTCGAGTTTTCAACTCCCTGACAACCAACGGCATGCTGACTTTGATCGCGAGCTTAAAGTCTTCGCAACCTCGACCCGTCGCACGGCCACTGCAACGGCACCCGTTACATCATCGATCATGTTGTGTCGTGTCACCGAGGCTCCTCCAACCTGTATCCCTTAAGGCCCGCCTACGCCAAACGATCAACAAGAGCCAGGGCCAGACGCCCCGCGAGGTCGGCGTCCTCTTGCCCAAGCCCGTCTTCTGTCACGTCCAGCTCTACGTGGCTCTCTGTCGATTGGCAACCCCGAGGATATCCTCTTCTGGGTCGACGACTCCACCCTACCACACACGTGCTGCGCAATACCGATAAGCCCACTCCCGGCGTCTACACGCGCATTGTAGGTTAACTAACTGGGACCAGGTGAACTTACTTGGACCAGGTGAACTTTCTGGAGTTAGAGATTGGGACTAGATGAAATTAGTGACCAGGTGAGCTTACTGCAGCCAGGTGAACTTACTGGAGGTTTTAGAGTAAACTCAAAGGTTAGCGGCGTGTGCGGATCAAAGCAGCTTATATTGGCGGGGGTGAGAGCGACGAGCTCAAAGGAGAGTGGGGTTGTGGCGGTAACCCTTACACCGCCATCCTTACCCCCCGTTCTATCGAGTTCTCTACCCCAATTCCCGTTTACTGGACTCTAATTCAACCCCTGACGCACGTATTTGTAACGCCACCAGGCGTTTACTCCAAAGACCGGCTGAAGCCGAAGAGAGAAAAGATGAAGAGTCGACGAGCGAGCAGCCAAGCGCCCCGACCACGACTCGAACCGAACCCGCCGACGAGCGCGCCGCCGAAAGGCCCCGAGCCGTTCGCGAGCTGCAGGAGATGGTATCGTTGCTCCAAGACCAGCTACAGCAGCGCACCCAGCAAGACGAAGAAGCGCGAAGCCTGCTGCATGAGCGGATCCGAATACAAGCTGAAGAGACACAGAAGCAGGCGCAAGAGCGCGAGGAAGAGCGCAGCTTGATTGCCCAAGAAATCGCGGCGCAGATCGAAGAGGCGGCGACGGCTCGACTCGAAACCGTTACCCGTGAGGAGAAGGAAGCCCTTCAGAACGAGTCCGAGCTCGCGAGGACGCGGAGCACGCTCGCGAAGCCGCAGCGACCGAGATCCAAGATCTCCGGGTGGAAATGCGCTCGCTCAAGACACGTCGAGAGCAGCGAGCGCGACCACCGCGGCCCGAATCGCCTCGCGGATCGGATCTCGACGAATCCGACTCCGAACCGCCGAGCAGCGAACCGCCGGTCCGACGCACGGAGCAGGCGAATCGTCCGCGAGCACACGAGGAAAAGAAGGAACCCACGGAAGCCGACAAGATCGTCGCCGCACTGGTGAGAGCCGCAACGGGCCAAGGGCCATCCGCCGCCCTGGCTTCCCGAAGATACGAGGACGCGGCTGCCCCGAGGCACCGACGGCTCAAGCTGGAGATGATCAAGCTGGACATCGAGGGCAAAGACCAGCGGCAGTTCGATCACGAGGCCGCCCTCATCGTCGGAGAGTTGT
The DNA here is from genome assembly GCA_029834535.1 of Chrysophaeum taylorii. Lineage (NCBI taxonomy): Eukaryota > Pelagophyceae > Pelagomonadales > Pelagomonadaceae > Chrysophaeum > Chrysophaeum taylorii. The sequence continues at coordinate 30,928 of JAQMWT010000608.1, read as the reverse complement.
CGAAGGACCACTATTCCATCAGCTCGCTTTCGTTTGGCCTCGCGGACGACGTGCGCCAGGCCGTGCTACCGACGTTGGAGGAAGGGCGAATGGCGGCGGATGTACTGTGTACTTCGTTCGGCCACCCCGAGTCGTTCTATCTGCAATTCCACGCCTACAGCCAGACGCCGTACAAGGAGCAGATCCGACAGCTTCGCGACCTGAGCCTCTCCCACGTCAAGCGTATCCTCCAGCAGCTCCGCCAAGCCTGCCGACCCGCGCCTCGACCGGAGGATGCCTTCCACAAGGTCCGGAACATCACGCAAGCCACCACGCCGAAGAAGGAGGGCGAATCTTGGGTCCTGACCTATCTCAAGTCGCTGCAGAAGGAGGCTACGGCCTATACAGCGCTGACGGGTACGTCGGTGGATAGCATCGAGATGATTCACCAAATGATCGCCGGACTGGCATCGACGAAGCTGCAGCAAAAGATGCATATGGCGCGATGCGATCACCCCAGTCAGTACAACACCTTCGCCGAGGTACAAAGCCTGATCCTCCGGCACGAGATCCAGCTCGACGCGTGGCAGAAGGCGCACCCCGGCAAGACCACCAACCCGCCGCCGCGCGACCCGCGCGACCGCAGGAAACCCGGCGCATACGCGACGCAACAGGAAGAGCCCGAGGTGGACGAGGACCCGAGGCCCAGTATGCGAAACAAGGACGCCTGGATGCAGAAGATGTGCGACTGCGGAAACTACAAGATCGACCATACACGAAATGCCGATGGCTCCCTCCGATGCCCTCACCCGAACGCGTATAAGCAAGCGATGAAAGCGCGACGACGGCAGGGACAAGAACCCATCCCTTACGGAGCCTGGAAGAGAGAACAGAAAGCAGCACGAGCCAACGGCGACCGACGGCCGCCAGCGAATGCGGACGCCCCCGCTTCGTCGGATGCTGGCGCCGTTCAGGCCAACCAGGTTGAAGCGATCGTCGAGCGCATACTCGCAGCTCGACACTCCTCGAGCTCGAGTACGCAATCGTCGATGGATTACGCAGGATCTTTCTTTGGACCTCAATCGAGCGGCGGAGCATCCGGATGTTCCGTCTCCGACGCCACGCTCCTCGGATCGGCCAGCAGCACCGACGGCGAGTTTTTCGGAGCCTTGCGGCCGTCCTCCGTGCCCCCAGCGACACCATCGAGCGACCCGCCGCCGAAACCATGCGCGCTGGCCGCCCCGGCTGACCCGACGTTCGACTCCATGACGGCTCTCGACGTGGTCCCTGAGGACGAGCTGGACAAAACGCAAGCGGAGACCGCTATCGCACAGGCAAAGCTCGCCTTGCTAGGAGCCCCGCTCCGGAACGAAGAGAACGCCGGGCTCCCCGAGACCGACGTCGACTCCGAGCCGGGGGTCGACCCTCGATCACTCACCGCCCAGGCGCCTGATGACGGTCGGCCCGGTCAAGATGAGAACGCGCTATCGTCTCTGGCTAAGCCAGGACGCCGAAACATCGAGGACATCCAGTGGAGACCGCACGAGTCGGACGCAACACCCTCCGACGTCAACGACGACGCCGAAGACTCGAGTTCGCGCGCTCAGGAGGAAGATGTGGCCAGTCGCATCAGCGGCGCAACTGCGGAAGTCCCGCACGACTCGGACGCCGACGGCCCCGACCTCATCGATGACACGTCCGACAGTGATGACGACGCCGACTCGGGAACGGAAGCGACCAGTGAGCACCCGTCTGACTCCGACAGCGATGATGACAGCAACGACGATTCCGACCCCGACGCTAACCGAACGGGATCACCGGAGGCAAATCCGCTCGCCGTCGATAACGAACTCACCGCCCTCATCGACCATGACACCGATTCGGACGGCGGCAGTTCGGAAGAACGGGAGAGTCAACCCGGAGAATTGTTCCCCGCCCTATTCAGTCATCCGAGCGGACCCGCAACCGCCACAGCAATACCAGATGCCCTTCTCAACGCATTCGCGCACCCGCGCCGACAAAACCCCACGGATGCGGACGGCTACGCGCCCGACCGAAACGACCATGACGCCGCCGGCAGCCCGCCCGAGAACGATATCAACTTCGATTCAACGTCGAGGGCGACACCGCACTCTCCCCAATGGGGTACCCGCCGCGGACCCGGCCGCGATATCGGCAGCGGAAACAGCGAGTCGCCACCAGTCGAGGAACCCGCCCAGAAACCGAACACGCCGGAACCGGAAGGATCGGAACAAACAGCCGAAACCGACAGTGGACCCCCGCGCGAAAGATCGGAACAAACAGCCGAAACCGACAGGGGACCCCCGCGCGAAGCTCGGGAAGAGAGAAGCCTCGAGGAAGTTCACGGATCGAAAGCATCCCGCACGCAGTTAAGAAGCGCCAGATTAAGACCTCCGCGCCGAGGGTCGAGGAGGGGGACGAGAGTCAAGCGGCTCTGGAACAAGAAGAGTCCCGAGCGAACCGACCCCCCGCACGAAACCGAAATAAGACCCCAGACGGTGGCAGGGGCCCTCCCTCTCCAAAACGAAGAGAAGGTAATCGACAAGGAGCCCGAGCCTCCCGAAGAACGAAAAGAGCCTCGGAAAGACGAGGAACGAAGATTTCCCGACTTCCCGGCTCGAGAGCGCGAAGAAAGAGGCCGTCGGTTGCAGCGGAGAATCCAAGAGCTGCCCGCCGATCCGCGAGCGAGCCGACAGAGCTGGTGGTCGAGAGCCCACCGATTCTTCGCGGGACGCGCGCACGTATCGATGCCGATGGCAGGGACGGAGGACGAAGCCATGTGCATGCACTCCTCTTTCGCCTCGATCAACGCCGAAACGATCGGCAGAGACCTGCGCGTCCTTAGCTGCTGGGAAGCCGGTAGCCTGAAGTTCATGCCCATCCACGTGTTCAATAAGCCGGGCGACTCATCGTATGCCAAGGTGATCGGTGTAGGCGGAATGGCCGACGTCACCTACGTCTGTCACGACCCCGCCCGCCTAATGCGAAGGCGAGGGATGTTGCTGGACAGCGGCAAGCTGCCTTTCGAGCGAACGCTCTTCGGATCGGGAAAGAACACGACCTCGACTTCAGAGTGGATCGCCCTGCGAGTATCCGTTTCGGACGAAATGGCCGTACCGGTAGTCGCAATCATAGCAGACACCAAGAAACAACTTCTGCTGGGAGCCCGCGACATTCGAGCCGTGGGCGCCGTCGTGGATTATCCCCGATACCGAATTTCCTTCTCGCGAACCCAAACAGTCTTCCAGATGAGGAAGCTCCCATACGCTGGAGAAATCGTTCGGTCTCCCGCCATCCTTTATCGGGCAGCAGACGAAACACACCCCGTCGTAGCGCCGATTTGCGGTTTTCGATGGCAAGCGATGCCGCAGAGTCGGCGTCAAGGTGGCAAGAGAGCTCTGCCACCACTGCTCACTGAAGAGGATCTCCTCTCGCCACCTCCTCGGCGAGCTTCATCCGCCGTAACCTTAGCCGAGGACCCGTCTATGCCGAGCAACGACCCGAAAACGCCCGCGCCCGAGATCCGAGCGTTCGCGACCGGCTCCCAGCGCATCGACCCCGGTCGAACCAACAACATCCCGGTCAAGCTGAGTCAAGCGCCCAAGCCCGGAGAAGCCTTCGTCGCCACCGCGCCAAGCGTGGAGCACCTCGGCGTCGTCGCCGGGACCTGCTCGACGTGCGACCGCTCCGACCCGACCGCGGCCGCAGTGGCCATGTCGTCGATGGACGACACACCGAGGTCGATCATCCCAGATCAAGTGCTCGCACGGGGGGGAATCGTCAACTGCCAAGAAGAAGTTCAGGTGACAACCCCATTGCCAAGCGCCGACCCTGGAAACGCGCACGAGAGCGAGCCCGGGGGCACGGCCTCCTTCACGGTCTCGGTCACCAGTTACCCAACTCCAGACCCCGGTAAACTAGACGGCCAAGCATTTCGAACGTCTTCAATCAAGCCGCGTCTGCAAGCCCCGAAGGCGCAGTCGCAAGAACCGCCGAAATCCCGGGCCGCCGAACAAGCGATCATCGACAAGCACCAGGCGCTCTCCTGGATCCCTCAGAACGTGACGCCCGTCGTGATGTTCTTCGGCGGGATTGGAGGTGGCACACAGGGTATCTACCGGAGCAATGAATGGTTCGGAACCGCGTACAAGGTCGCGCTCGTCATCGACGCACCCAACACCGCCAAAGAAGTCCACGAGAGGAACTTTCCAGGAGTACCTGTCGTCCAGCACACCCTCGGCGGTCGGTACGACAGGGTCTTATCTCTGGTCAAAGGTTACCTGCATGAAAGCCTATGGCCCACAGCACTTTTCGTTGGCACGCCACCATGCGTAGATTCCGCCTTGTGCAACCTTACGGCCCGCGACGCCGGGAAAGGAGTCTCCGCGACCAACTGGACTATCAAGCTCTTCCAGCTCTCCGGAGTCGGACGCTGGATCATCGAGCAGGAACCTTCCTTCCGCTCGAAAATCACGCGGCGGCAAGGTTTCATCACCGTCGTCGATCTATGGACGACGACGCCGGACCTCGTGCGTACCCGTCGGCGCATGATCATCACGCGCTGGCCTCTTCAGCTCATCCGACGTCCCAAGACGTGCGGCACTATTCAGGATACCTTCGCCGCCAAACTCGGACTCGACCCGTCGCAGCCTCTCATCCAGCGCAACAACTTTGGATGCGCGCGAGATGCCACGGCACCGATATACACCATCACGCGGAACGGGGTGCGAACAGGACCCACGCCTTCGGACACCAAAGCGCTCAGACTACAGATGCTCGCGGAGGCTCTCACGATGCCGCGCGATCTCGCATGGGGTAAACTCGCAGTCACGGACCGAATGAAGCATATAGCAGCCGTGATACCCCCGTCCGCCATGGCGCACATAGTCCTCGACGCCCACAACGCGTAGCCGCCCACGCTCCGCAACATCGGAATCGCGCGCCCGAACGTTGTCGCACCCACCGACGCACCTTCCGAAACATACATCATCGAGCGCGCCCCCTCCGACCGCACCCGCACCGGAGTCACCGCACCCGAGCCTCGGAGCGCCCTCGTGAGCGTTTCGACTCGCGTAATCCGCAGGGTGCCCAACCGCGACCTCCAGGACAAAGCGAAATGTTAACCACCGGATCTTCCTCTAACCCCTCCGAAGCACGCTGCATCGGGGACGATGCACTCATCTTCCCGAGGGGGTACCCGCGCGAGCCAAAACGACGCGACCTCGAAAGGCGGACGAAAAACGAACTAAGAAACCAACGGGAGACAAGACCAAGAGCCCGTCCGGTTCAAGTACGAGGAACGGTTTGACGTACCATAAAAAAACGCACCAAGGGACAAAAACGGCGCGCCGCTACCGCAACAGCCTAACCATCTGAAAGGGGACGAGGCCATGGTCGTCAAGAACCCCACGAAGGAAGAAGTGGACAAGGTAGTCGGCGAGCTAGGCATCCCGAACAACTCGCACTTGGACGAGGATGCCAAACTCATGTTGGCGCACTGCGTTCGATAATCTTGGGCCTCCATCGATCCCATTATGAGGACCGTAGACCCTCGACCGGTGTCCCTCCGATTCAAAGACGCGAACCCAAAGCCCATCGAGACGTCGCCGTACCGCCTCGCTCCAGCCAAGATCGAATATCTTCGCAAGCAGATTTCCGAATGGCGCCGAGACGGAGTCGTAAGACCCGCCAACTCCCCTCGGGGGTTCCCGATCTTCATGCTTCCGAAGAAAGGGGCAGAGCTCGGGACATCTAACGCTCTCCGCGCGGCCGTCGACTTACGTCCGCTCAACGATCAGTTGGTTGCAGACAGAGGGCCGAACCCGCCGCAGGAGGACGCCATAGCGTTCCGGGCCGGCCGAAAGCACAGGACGCCGAGACCATACCACGCCCAAGCGAACCCCGCGGAGCAAGTCAATCGACTCCTCAAGGCGTTCCTCCGGGCCCGCCGCCTCGAGAGTCGCAGCATCACCGACTGGCCGGCCCTCGTCCGGTACGTGTCGTTTTGCTACAACCGAAAGTTCATACCCGGCACGCAAATCTCGCCATTCATGTTGCGCCTGAACCGGCAGCCGATGTTGCCCACGGACTACACCTTGTTGGTTCGGCCTGACCCCGTTTTGCCGCGACCACGATCCGACGCGTTACTGAAAGTCAAGCAGAGCTTCCAGTACTACTCGAAAGTAGTCGCCGAAGCGCAGGATCATGCCAAGAAGACGCAGAAACTCGCTTACGACGCCGAGTACGTGGATGTCGAATACAATGTCAATTCGCACGTATTACTGTACATTCCGCTGTCCCAAAACAAGTTGCGACCGGAGTGGCACGGCCCCTTACTCATCACCGGGCGTCTGTCGCCTGTCTCGTACAAGATCCGATCGGTTTACGGAGCCGCCGAAGAGCGAATCGTGTCGGTCCAACAGATCACCCCAGTGTCGATGCCTCCCGCACTCGATGCCACGATCCGTCGTCCGAGCCCCGGATCCCGCGACGAGTACGAGCGCGGCAAGTTCGCAATCTTCCGAATCCCGTCGGCCCGAGACCCCGATTGGCGCAAGAAGCTCTACGTCGCCGAGGTTTTCGAGGATTATGATGATCTTCAAGACCGAGAAGCCCTCCATTTTTACTCCGACCTGGGCCCGCGCGACGACCCATAATATTTCGACCCGACCTCACCGCTTGAAGGTCGCACGCTGAGCCCGGAAATCAAGTCGGCACTCGGTCGCAGCTTAACCCGCACCGAGAAACTAACACCTCAGTGCACCCCTTGCGTGACCGACTTCGCTCCGGACGAGATCGACGTCCTGGTTCCCCGGTTCAAGCTCCAGGGGATATCAGTTCCTCCTCCGATCGTCCAGCGAGTCAAAGATATTCTCGCGCATCGCGCGCGCCAAGAACAAGAACAACTCCAAGCTCAACAGCGCGCTCATCAGACGCGCACTCAAGTCCCGTGCACCGACGGTCCGCGCCGAAACTCTCGTCGGTCGCACCACCGCCGTCGCTGAGGACAGCTCCTATCAAAGCAGGGGGGTCCTGTGGCAGTAACCCTTGCACCGCCATCCTTACCCCAAGTTCTATCGAGCTCTCTACCCCACGTCCCGTTTACTGGACTCTACTTCAACCCCTGACGTACGTATTTGTAACGCCACCAGGCGTTTTCTCCTTTCAAATCGACTAATCTCAACCATAAATCATTTCACGAGTCTTCGGATTGAGGCTCGTGGGCAGTTTGAAGGTTGATCGACAAGAAGGAAGCGCTCCTCAACCCGCTCGGCACCCTCGAGACGTCGAGGGCACAGTCGAAGCAGGTAAGAAGTCGGCGCGCATAATCCTTCCTGCCGCAGAAACTATATACATAGAGACATAAAATTTGTTGTCACCTTGGCGGAGTCCTTGTGGCAGTGGTAGAAGTGCTTGTCCTCTGTGCGTCCTGTCTCCTTCGACGCAGGGACAGCACTTTACAGTGTCAGGTGACGGGCTTCTTGAGCGTGTACGTAGTGTGTTTTAGCGCGAGAGGGAGAGGGGGAGGGTGGTGGGGGGGGGGTCATGGCGAAAATGAAATTTTCTACCTCTACGCCCTCACAGAGCGAACTCGGGGGAGCTCTGGACCAAAAAAAAAGGTCGAAGAAGGAAAAGAGCGGACGGCGGGGAAGTAGCCGAAGAGGGTGTGGTCGTGAGAAGTGGGTTTGGTGGCGGGCGACGGAGTCGTCCATGGAATCAGGGGGAGGGTCGGGGAAGGTGCGTTGTAGTAGTTGTGGTCTTCGTCGTAGAGGCTGTATGAGGCCGAAAGTTCGAATCATGGGGGGTGGGTGATGCGGGTGGTGAGGTGTTGGAGGGTGGATTCGGCTAGAAGAAGGCCTGGAGGGGTGTAGGTGGTAAGGGGGCCGGGTCCGTTGTGTGGGAAGAGGGTATGTTTGAGTGGGGAGTCGGCGTAAGATGGAGGTGGGTGACATGTTGGAGGCGACGGAATGCGGTCGGGAGGGGACTTTGGGGAAGGAGAGTCGTGTGTGGGAGGAATGAGATGGTATGAGGAGTCCGGGGTTCAGGGTCCGGGGCCGGGAAAGTGGAAGAGGGGTGGGTCGTGAGAGAGGGTGAGCGGGCTGACGCCCTCGGAAGAGGAACGTGGGTCGGAATGGAGAGTCGGAGCGACAGTGGGTGTTGGAGCGAAAGGGGTCGGCGATGAAGGAACAACTTGCGGCTGTGGTGTCGGTGGGGATATGGTGTCGGTGCATGGGGGTGTACCAGGGTCGTAACCGTAGATGGGGTAGGTGTGCGGGGTGATACGAGGAGCATCCGGGTGGATACGCAGTTGACGGGAGTTGGGGATTTGCTGAAGAACAGCATCCTGGGCTCGGTGGGTGTCGTGGATAATCGCGAAGGAGGCTTCTTGGGCGGAAAGATGAGCTTTTGCTTGGGCGAGATCGGATTTGGTTTCGTTGTGAGCGCGGGCTTCGGCGTCAAGGCGGGCGTTGGCGCTGGCGAGTGCGGTTTGAGTGGCGATCAATGCGTGGTAGGGAAATTCGGGGTTCATAGAGGAGGGAGGAAGGGTGGTGGTGTCGGAGAAGTTGCCAGGGCCGTCACAACCATAGGTGGCGTAGTTGCGCGGGTGGAGGCGTTGGTCTTCGGAGAGGAGTGTGCCATGTACCGGGGTAATAATGGCAGTGGTGTCGGAGATGGGGACTTGAGTGTGGAGTGGTGGTGGTGTGTTCGACATCGGTGGCGAGGAAAGCGAACAGGGTGATGGTGATGGGGTGGTGCCTGGAGAGGCAGAGGAAGGTGGGATTGTGGTTGGGGTGACGACCGGGATGATCGGTGGGACGATCGGGACGGTCGGTGCGGTGACCGGGGTGGTCGTGGCTTTGGGTGGTGTTACTGGAGTGGTCAGAGGTGTGGATGGTGCAGAAGCGGCGGCTATAGTTGGAGGAGCTGGCGGGACGGTCGGTGCGGTGACCGGGGTCGTCGGGGCTTGTGGTGTTGTGACCGGAGTGGTCGGGGCTTGTGGTGTTGTGACCGGAGTGGTCGGGGCTCGTGGTGTTGTGACCGGAGTGGTCGGGGCTTGTGGTGGTGAAGCGGGAGCGGCGGCAACATCGGGAGGAGCTGCGGCGGCTGAAGGGGAGGTTCGGCTGTAAATGGCGTCGAGCCGTTTGGCCCGCTGCAGGTGGAGCTGGTTAAGCATGGCGCTGCTGGCGGCTGAGGCAGCGGCGAACTGCAGTGGGGTATGTAGCTGCTTGAACAGCTACCGAGACAGATCGAGGTGGGCGGCTACTCGGGCACGGTGGGCGGCGGAGTCCGCGGCGAGTGCGTCGAGTTGATCGTCGTCGATATCTTCTTCGTCGTCGTCGTCGAGATCCGCGTCGTTGGCGGCATGGTCGGCGGCATGGTCGGCGGCATGGTCGGCGGCGAAACCGCCTGCTACTGGTGCGATCGCTTGGTGCGGGTCTTGGTCGTGGTCTTGCGTGCGCGACATCTTGTGCTGCGAGTCGCGGGACGTGGTTGGGGTCTGTGGGTCTTGACTTGTGAACGTGCTGGGGGTGGGGTCCGGGGTGGTGGGTGAAGGTGTACTCGCTGGAGCGGGTGCGGGAGGGGTTCCGCCGGTAAAAGTGGCGAGCTGGTTCTGCAGCTGCTGGAATTGCTGGTCGCGTGCGTTGTCGCGTGCGGCTTGATCTTGCTTGAGTTGAGCGATAGTTCGAGCGTGCTCTTGCTTCAGGTCAGTGATATCTTGAGTGTGATCTTTCTTCAAGTCATCACGCTCTTGTTTCAGTTGTTCGAGTTCTCGTCGCATATCTTGGTTGCCGCGAGACATCTTGGGCGAGGATGATGACTTGGTGGGGATCTTGGCTTGACTTGAGTTGGGCGGGTGGCGTCGAAGGGAACTTCGATAGCCTGTCGAGGTCGGGACGTCGAGCGAGCGATTGTCTCCGAGTAACGCGAGGTGAAAGGACTCCGCGACTGTGACAAGGGCCCAAACCTAGAGAGAGAAAATGTATTGTCACCTGGGCGGAGTCCTTTGTTGCAGTGGTAGAAGTGATTGTCCTCTGTGCGTCCTGTCTCCTTCGACGCACGGACAGCACTTGACAGTGTCAGGTGACGGGCTTCTTGAGCGTGTACGTAGTGTGTTTTAGCGAGAGAGAGAGAGAGAGAGAGAGAGGGGGTGGTGTGGTGGTGGGGGGGGGGTCATGGCGAAAATGAAATTTTCGACGCAGGGACAGCACTTGACAGTGTCAGGTGACGGGCTTGTGGCGGGGACTCCCGCCTCCTAAGGCTTACCCCTCTTCTAGGGCCCCCCTTATCAGGGGCACCCTACTCCGTTCTGATGATGTCAATTTTCTCTATGACATAATCTTCCCTGATTTCTGTGATTCAAGTGTTATTAATCATAAAGCAACAGCCGATCCTCAAGTTGTGAGGACCAGGCACGGAAGTTGTTTGTGGTTGTGTGGCGAGAGAACGGTGCCTCATGAATCCTGAGCCTTGCGAGGGCATCCGCCCTCCCGGCGTAGGTTGGCACCTATTCGCCTCCCGGGCGGGCCGGTTGGCAGCCGGAACGTTCGCAGTGGGGCGGGGTATGGCCGGGGGGCGAAGACGGGAGGTTATCGACGAGTTGGTTGTCAGTCACATCGCGGTCTCCTCGTCGCATGGCGACAAGCTTGATGGTCACTCTCCGCCGACCGACCTTTCGGCGCTCCTCGTCTACAGGCCCGTGATTCCGGACTGGCTCCTGTCGGTCCGGCCTGGCTCCCATGCTCGGGAGAGGTCTGAAGTTAGTTAGTTAGTTAGAACGGCCTTCCTCGTCCAGTGACTCCATCAAGGGCAAGGGCACGGACGCGAGCGGCGAGCCTAGATTCGAAGGCGCGCCAGGTAGGCCTAATTTGTCCTAAAGCCACAGGTGGTGGAGGAATACGAGATTCGAGCGACCATGTCGGTCGCAGCGGACGAGTGCATCTTGCATTCTCTACACGGTCCGGACAAGCCGTGCGCGCCCTGATCAAGCGCGCCGACGAAGAGTTCCAGAAGGACCATTGCCGTGGGAAAGTTGCCCGGCCGGATACGTTAGTCGTCGGAGGTGACGACGCGCGATTCGGTTCTAGCCGACGCGCAACCCGGGTACCGCTGCCGCAGGCGAGCGGAGTGAGATCGCAACTCACTGAGGCATTGATTGCCGGGCAGAGACGAATTCTGCCGCCCACCGGACTGATAGATCGGTCGGTGGAAGACGCACGCGACGACGATATTACGCGTGTCGTGGACGAGTAGAAGTCCCAGAGTCGAAGGAGCACGAGAACAACGACGACTCAACCATTTTGGACCCGCTCTGATCTCGGCCGATTAGAACGAGCCAGAGCCGATATGGAATGATGATGATGATGATGAGGAAGAAGAGCTGAACTACAACGGCGATGAACCGCCGAGGGCGCCGCCGGCGAGACAACCGGCAGACCATCAGGAACGTGCGCGAGATGATGAACCACCGAACGTTGCAGAGATTCACAAAGCCCATTTACGCGAGATACGCCGAGAAAATAAGCGCGCACAAGAAACCCTCCTTCAGCTGATAGAAGAAGAAGAGATACGGCGTGAATGGCTACACCAGAAGAAGATAAAGATAATGCAAGAGCAACTGCGGCACGCACACGCTCGATTAGATAAGATACACGAGCAAGTACGATGGTTGACCCGCGAGATGGACGAATTGCGTACGCCGAGTCGCTCGAGGCGAGCGAGCAGTCTTGAGGGAGAATTCCGACCCTCGGAGGTACCGCCGCCCACGCGAACGCGAGCGAAAGTTAGGAAGCCGCGCGACGACGACGACGAGTCGTCCGAGATGACCGAAACGTCGTTAAACTACGAGCAAGAGCAAACCAAGTCGAAGGAGCTCACCCAAACCAAAATCCCCACCGGATCGGAGAATCTGACCGAAGCGTCGTTAAACTACGGGCCGAAGCCAACAACCGCTTCTGACCCGGTGTCACCGTTGGTGGCACGATATGATTTGTAGTCAGCCAACACAACCCTTCGTTTCGACGACGCGCCGGAGTTATGTGTGAATCCGATTTACGAGCCCCGCGCAGCCGATGACGCCCAAAGGAATGGACCCGCCGCTGCTACGCTCGATGCTATGAGTCTACCTCCGGACATTCAAGTGGATGACACTTCGTCTCCACGATCGATCGACGATGCGTCGCAGAGGATTACCTCGAATGATAACCGCGCACCTGTTTACACGCCCATCGAACGTCACGTGCCCTTTGGTGGCCATTTCTTGACAGATATGACGTCGGGGACGACGCCTTCTTCTTTTGCAGCCCCCCCCGACGAACCGATTGCAGATGGTTTTGCAGACGTTTTTGCATATGTTTTGTTCTTTTTGACGATGGCAGACATTTCGCGTGCCGACATTTTTAGTGACGAGGCGATTGCCGATATTCTAAGCGATGGAGTGGATGATAGGCCGAGTGAAACGGCCGAGAAAATGAATACGAAAGCGGAAGAGGTGAAGAACCTTATAACGCATGAACTGCCTTTGGAGCTCTGTGAATGCCGGGCGTATTACTCACGAACGACGAGTTCAAAGATTTTCAGCCTGCACACGATGATGGTTATGTGATAAAGAAAGATCCCGAACATACTATGAGGGATGAGTATAGCTGCCGCCCGGAATCGAATTTGGATGGGACGATCAGCATGGATAAGAGGAAGATGAGCGTTCCGACGATATGGATACGAGCTCACTGTTTCCTGAGGAAGAAACCGCCAGAGCGGAAAGAAGTGCGATTCCGACCCCGAGGCATGGATTTATTCGCCAACGGAGAGTTAATTTACGTTTGGTCGGAGTTTTGGCAAGAAGACGGCGCATGTGTCGATGTTTCGATATACGAGACGATTGAGACAATTCGGATAGGCTTGGGAGCACCAGTCGCCAACAGGGACTATCCCGAGGTACTAGGACCTGCCGAACTGACGCCAGAGAGAGACAAAGATAACAAGAGCCCCAGTCGAAGTTCGCGCCGGCACAGACGACGCCGATCGCGCGACGACGAATACGACGGAGGCCGACACCAATATAATTTGGGTTTTTTGAGCGCTACGCTCGCGTTTACGACCCCTTGCGGTCAACAGCTACCATTAGGAGTGATGGTGTTCCCGAACACGGACACCCGCCCCGACGACGCAGCCGACGCCCTTGCCGCGGCCGCATTCGACGATCTTGCTCGCCCGCTGATGGACGAGCCACCCCACGACGTGCTGACCGATCGTCGGTCATTGGCACAGATTTGTGAACAGATGTCGAGCGATGAACTCGAAGCTCCACGATACTGGGAAGGCGATTCAGACTCGGAAGACGAAGAAGCTACACCTTGTGAACCAGTGTCCGCGATTACGTTACTTGACGAGTCGTCCACGGACGACCCACCGTTTGTTTTTGACGAGGAAGCCCTCGACGCTATCGGCTTATCCGTGGAACCTCCAGGGACGACCTTTAGCGACCGAACTGTCTGTGAGCCAGACATGGATTTCTGCAGTTTTAGCTCGGATGATCATTCGACGGACGAGACGATGACCATCGCGAGTGTTGCAGACGACGATCCTACGATAGAGTTGACGTCGGGGACGACGCCGTCTTTTCCTGCGGACCCCCCCGAAACGGTTTCGGTTACGACGGACCGAGCCACGGATACGCCGCCGGAAGAACAGGATATTAAATCGCATAGTGCGTCGGACGAGAGGCTACGTGTACGATCCGAAGACGAAAGGGTCGCTACTCCGATTGAGCAACGCCCGGATTTGTCACCGCCAGAAGAAGAGAGCAGTGACAGCGTTGCCGGAGTCGAGCCGAACCCGACCAAAGAAGATGGATGTAAGAAGAAGATTAGCAGCGTTCTCAATTTGGACGAAGTTGAACCGACGTGGAATCTGCAGGATTGGTGGACGAGAACTCGGAACTTCTTGCTAAAGAAGCCACCAGAACAACCGCTCAGCTGCGGATTCGAAGCCGCAGCCGACGCGGACACGATCGCCGACGACGGTGATGATCAACCGATGACGAATGAATCAACGGATGCATTCTGGAACGACGAAATGAATGAGTTATGGGAGAGGTCCTTTGCTTCCGAGAACAACGAAGATCGGGATCCCCTACCAGCACTGATTCCCGCCGAAATTGTCATGGAGGAAGAGCGGAAGCCACCAGATAAAGAGGCTACCGCGAGCGCTGCGTCGATGACGCCGACAATAGATGATACGAGAGCTCAAGCCGCGATGCCGAGGCCCAACCCCGGCGACGAGCGAGTCAGAGCCCAATGTTCTCACACTTCGTCGACGCCGCGAGATGGCAAGACGATCGAAGATGATTTGGTTACCCTCCGTTGTTTGGACACGGGCACTCTTACGTTTATGGCCGGTCACATTTACAGGAATCGTGACGGACCGGAATTCTCGACGACCATCGGTGTCGATGGAATGGCAGATGTTTCTTGTATTTGCCGCGAAATGGTCAGATAGTTGGCCAAAGATAAGCTGATTTTCGATGAAGGCGAGCTTCCGATTAAGCGCAAGCTGTACGGATCGGGGTTGAATACGACGACGATTTATCGTTGGATCGCGATCCGGGTCGCTCTCGCCGACAACATCGCCGCCCCCATTGTCGCTATTGTGGCCGACACCAACTATCTGTTCCTGTTGGGAGGGCGCGATATCCGAGTTTTAGGAGCCGTCGTGGACTACCCCCACGATCGGATCTATTTTTATCGAACCCAAGTCGTCTACGGGCGCAAGAAGATTAAAGTCAAGGGTGAACGAGTCGACGCACCATTGCGACCTTTCGATCTGCTTACGATCGATACCCGATAACCGTGCCGATTTACAATCCTCGACACGATGCCTTTCGGCAGAGTCTCGACCTGGTCAAGACTCGAGTTTACGCTCGTTTGAGCACGATTAAAGATCTCCGCAGCCTGCTGCCGGAACGAGCGGTGGCCTTGGCTACGCGGGGACATTCTACGACCAAATTCTCCCCAGCTCCGGGAGAAGCCGCGCGAGAAGTAGTTGCTTACGCTGCGCGCACGCTTCAAATCGAGCCCGGTCGACATTACAATTTACCAGTTATTTTGTCGAAGCCTATGGAAAAAGGACAGGTTTTCGTCGCTACGTTTGCTGAAAACGAGCAGCTGGGAGTCGTCGAAGGGATGTGCTCTTCTTACGAATAGCACGACAGACAAGCTGCTCGCGTGGCCGTTACTTCCACGGAAGAAGTGCAGACGGTCGTCACACAAGGCGAGGTTCTCGCAATTGGCGACATCGTTCGGTACGAAGATGAGTTGAACGTTCTACGATCAACGAGCTTGCGAAAGAATGTGAAGAAGGGTACGACAAGGGGGGCCTTTCTTTCACCGTTTCCGTCGCTAGTCACTTGACGCACTGCGACGATTCTCCCTCGCCGATGTTGCTGAGCACGGCGCAGAAGGACGCTACAGCCGCTGCTGTGGACAAGTCCTCCCTCAAACGACCCAAAAGAGACGACGATTTCGCTCGACGGTCGGAAGAAGATGAAAAGAAGTGCCGCGAGATCACCGAAGCAGAGATCCGCCGCCGATATGAAAAGGTTCAATGGCTTCCAATCACTTATCGCAAGGTGGTGATGCTGTTCAGTGGAGCCGGAGGCAGTACTTTAGGTCTCCAACGAGCCAACGAAATGTGTGGGACGTCGTTTCGAGTCGTGCTAGCACTCGATGCGTCGGACACCGCCAACCAGATCCACCGCGAGAATTTTCCGAATATTCCTGTGGTGCAGCACACACTGTGTGGTCGCTATGTTACAACCTTACGGTTGATCGAATCTTATTTACCTTACGCGGAATGGTCGTCGTCGATGTGTATCGCGTCGCCACCCTGCGTACACTCCGCTCTGTGCAACTTGACTTCCAGAGATGTTGGGAAGGGAGTCACCGCTACCCACTGGACGATGAAATTATGCAAGATGGCTGGCTTCTTCGTGTGGCTGATAGAGCAGGAGGCCTCGATTATTCTTAAGTTGCACGTTTGCACCCTTACGTGTACGTCGTCAATTTTTACGACATAACGCCCAGTTTGATGAGGTGTCGCGTGCGTTTGTTGGTTTCCAGCCATCCGCTCCATTTGCGTGCAGTTCAAAAGACTTCAAAGAATATGCAGCAAGAGTTCGCCGCCGCGCTTGGCTACGCCGACGAACGACATTTACTTCAGATGAACAATTTAGGATCATCACGAGCCGCGACAGACGCAGCTTATACCGCTACGCGTGTCCCGCTTCGCGTAGGACCGCACCGTTCCGATTCCAGATCTCTGAATCTGAAAATGACTTCGGAGTTGCTGACTATGCCTCTTGATTTTGATTGGGCCGGCTTCTCCAGGACGACCTCGTTGAAACACTTGGCGTCCGTCGTGCCCCCAGACACGATGACCTTATTAGTTCTCGATCTGCACAACTCTATGACCAAAGATTCTCACCTGAGCGGTGAGACATTACCGTCCGCGTTGAGTCCTGCAGACCGACCGTTTGATTACTATTTGCAAATCGATGAAACCACCCTTCGTCGCGTACAAGTTCCGCTGTTAAACACGCGCACACGTGTCGTAAGATGGGTGTCGACTGATGATCTCCAAGATCGCACCAAATGGAAACCACCAGAGGTGCCGTTGATTCCGCCTGCAACAGATGAGCCGGGGACGTCTCACGCTTCTTCTGCTGCCCCCCCCCGACAACCAAAATTGGACGTTCCGCCAGATCCTGAGCGAGATCGGGAACCGAAGATTAAGAGCGAGCCGGGTGTTCGTGTCAAAGGCGAGAGGATCAACAAAAGCCACCCGGAAGTGAGAATAAAATAGGAGAAGAAGTCTGATGTGCCATGGAAAGATGCGCCGCGCGATGCTGAGGGTGCACCGCTGCCGCAAACTCCCGAGCATGTCAAGGATAACGAAGTGATGAAAGTGAAAAACTCCTACGAAGTAATAAGTTGACAAGGTTGTTCAGGAGCTGGGAATTTCTGACAATCCGCACTTAGATGACGATGCGAAACTGATGCTCTGTCACTGTGTGCAATACTCTTGGGCCCTTTTCGACCCGATTATGAGACCTGTGGACTCGCCTCATGTGTCTCTACGATTCAAACACGCGAATCCGCGACCGATTAAGATGACGCCCTACCGATTGACGCCTGCGAAGCTCGATTGTCTTCGCAAGCAGATCAGCGAGTGGTGCCGGGAGGGAGTCATTCGTCCGGCCAACTCACCTTGGGGCTTTCCTGTGTTGATGCTTCCGAAGAAAGGAGCTGAGATTGGAACGTCAAACGCGTTCCGTGCTGCAGTTGACTTACGTCAGCTCGACGATCAATTGGTCAATGACAGTTGGCCGAACATTCGACAAGATGGTGCTTTGGCTTTTCTCGCCATGCGACGATGGCGCACATGCATTGATATTAGATGGGGATACCACAACCTTCGTCTGGATCCGGCAGCGCAAGACGCTGTCACGATGGTTAGCCCACTTGGCGCTCATAGTTTCTTGCGATTACCTCTCGGTGTGAAGACGGCCGGAGCTCTTTTCTGCAAGCAATTCTGCAAGCAAATGGCGAGCGACCTTTCGAAATGGATGTATCGAGTCTTGGTTGCGTTTGTTGACGATATTATGATGGGATCCGACGATCTTCATCGACATTTACAAGTTTCGATCGAAGTGATGTGACATCTGGCACAGAGAGGGTACAGCGGTCGAACCGCGAAGTTCCTCCTTCTCAAGGATGATATAGAATTTCTGGGACACATTTCGACCCTAGAAGGCTTGAAGCCGAATCCGAAGACGCTGGAAGCACTGCAGAAGATGCCGATTCCAGGTACTTTGCCGAATACTTCCCCGAAGACCCAGCTACGCTCTTTCATCGGCATGAGTAATTACTGCCGGCGATATGTGAAGGGCTACTCGAAGATCGTGGAACCGCTGAGACGATTATGCCTCGAAGGCGTAAAGTTCAAATGGACGCCCGAGTGTCAAAAGGCTTGGGATACGATTATTGAGGCTTTGGTTGGCTCCAGAGGAGTCTACCACCCCGATTATGATCTGCCTTTTCAGATCCGATCCGATGCTTCCATGGATGGACTTGGAGCATATCTCTTCCAGATTGTCGAAGTCAATGACGATGCCGGCAGAGTGACTCTAGAATAACGAGTGATTGAATACTGGAGCCGAGCTGTGCCGAATGAGATGCGCAATTATGAGCCCCGTCGGCTGGAGCTATTGGCAGTTATCCTTTCTCTAGAGCACTTTCGAGCCTACATTGAAGGGCACCGGACTGTTTTGGAGGCCGATCACCGAAACTTGGCGTTTTTACGTAAGGCGACGCACTCGTCTGGGCAGCTTGCTCGTTGGGCGATGCGCCTCGCCAATTTTGACCCTGAACTTGGTTACAAGCCGGGAAAGTCACCGGGAATGAGTATCCCTGACTGTCTCTTCCGCAATCCGATAGATCATGTCATCGAGACTGACGAGTCTGGAGAACCTTTGAACCACGCTTATTTAGTGTTCCAAGAGCTTTCCCGACCTGTTGATGACCGAGGAATTCCCGCCTCAAAATGCCACGTCATACTGTCGTTTGTTACGACCGAACTGCCGGAAGACGAGGAAGAAGATCCTGATAAGGATCCGATGAGATTGGCTACGTCTCACGCTACGAGACAACGTCGGAAGAATCGTGCGCGCGATGAGCCACGGGTCTTCAAGGACGCGACCGTTTACAAAGATTATATCGACAAGATACCCGATAATATGACGCTCGCCGAAATCGCACGTGAGCAAGAATCTGATGCTACTTGCTTGAGGATTCTTAGGTGAAGGTAGTAAGAAATTAGGTGGCTGTGTGCCAAGCGAAAGAACGTCCCCTGACATCATCGCCATAACATCGAATTTACAGTGCTTTAAAAGAAAGTATTCTGTGTTTGCAACATGAGATTTAGTATGATGTTGTGTTGCTTGTGACGTGGGAGTCACTGGGGAGGGCTGATTTCCTTGAGCTAACTAACTAACTAACTAACTAACTAACTAACTAACTTCAGACCTCTCCCGAGCATGGGAGCCAGGCCGGACCGACAGGTGCCAGTCCGGAATCACGGGCCTGTAGACGAGGAGCGCCGAAAGGTCGGTCGGCGGAGAGTGACCATCAAGCTTGTCGCCATGCGACGAGGAGACCGCGATGTGACTGACAACCAACTCGTCGATAACCTTCCGTCTTCGCCCCCCGGCCATACCCCGTCCCACTGCGAACGTTCTGGCTGCCAACCGGCCCACCCGAGAGGCGAATAGGTGCCAACCTACGCCGGGAGGGCGGATGCCCTCGCAAGGCTCAGGATTCATGAGGCACCGTCCTCCATCGCAACCGTAGTCGGCGATCAGGGTAAGGGTATGAGAAGTATCCTTGAGCAGCAGAAAGATACGTTAGGTGCTTGCGTTTGGGAGAACCAGTAGGGGTAATTCCTGGATTTATAGCACTAAACGGAGAAGATAACGAAGATATGCCGCCACGTCCACGGTTTAATACAGAGTAACGTCGGTTCGCAGCGTCCTTGGTCTTGGCAGGATTCATTTTATAGAAGTCCTCACATTGCGTATTTTATTTTACATTTTGGCGAACCACGATACCGTTTTTTCATGAGGGTATCCGGATTAAGCATCTTGCTGGGCTGTGGGTTGTTGTAAACCAAGTAACGTGCGAAATCTAGTGAAAAGCGGAGCACCAAAGGGTTTAGTGAACCCATCGGCGATATTCTGAGTGCCAGAAACATGATGTAAGGGAATACGTTTTAGGTGTACGTAGTCACGAATACGAAACCAGCGTGTGCTAATAGCTTTGGCTTTAGTTAGTTAGTCCGGATTATTTGATAGATGGATAGCAGAAGCAGAGTCTCCAAGTATAGGACTGTTACGCATAAATGACATGTCTGATGGGAGAGGGTTGTCATGAGCATCATAATCTAAAAACAAATCTTTCCCTGGAGGTTGGCGAAGATAGTAGTATGGATTTATAGCAAACGCCATTTCCGTTAACAATTTGCGTAACCTGCAGAGAAATCTGCTGCCTCTTACCCTTGTCCGTCCGTTGAGAACGTGGTCTCTTCCTTACCCTTCTTCTTCCTTTCTACACCACCAAATAGTCCTCTGATTTGTGCTTAAGCTCATCATCATGGTCTAGCGCGTCCCGAGGTATGTAGCACTATACACCTTACCTTTCTCGTGTAGTTCTAGATGCCGCCTGTCGTGTTCTGAGGATATAGGGAACATACCTTTTCATTCCCGGAATTAAATACTTCCAGACGTTCATGATGAGACGGGATGGTTTCCCAGGTGACTTACCACTGCATGCTAAATGCTCTGCAGGTTATGGGCCCAGGCGGGTCCCTAAGAAGCCATGTGTCAACATGCACGCAACCTATGGGTATTGGACTGTTACCGCGCCGGTTCAGCCTCGACATGTAGACACGCTTGTCAATATAACGCGATTACCAAACTAACTAACTTCAGACCTCTCCCGAGCATGGGAGCCAGGCCGGACCGACAGGAGCCAGTCCGGAATCACGGGCCTGTAGACGAGGAGCGCCGAAAGGTCGGTCGGCGGAGAGTGACCATCAAGCTTGTCGCCATGCGACGAGGAGACCGCGTTGTGACTGACAACCAACTCGTCGATAACCTTCCGCCTTCGCCCCCCGGCCATACCCCGTCCCACTGCGAACGTTCCGGCTGCCAACCGGCCCGCCCGGGAGGCGAATAGGTGCCAACCTACGCCGGGAGGGCGAATGCCCTCGCAAGGCTCAGGATTCATGAGGCACCGTCCTCCATCGCAACCGCAGTCGGCGATCAGTAACGCCATTACCTAACTAACTAACTAACTTCAGACCTCTCCCGAGCATGGGAGCCAGGCCGGACCGGCAGGAGCCGGTACGGTATCACAGAGGAAAATCACGCAGTTGGGGCAGAGGCGAGGGACGAGGACGGACTTGTTGATGGTGGACCGCCACTGCGCGCGGTCTTGTGCGAGGTCGTGCGAAAGCGTCGCAGGCCGCGGACGTGTTGGTCCACGAACAATCGACCTGTCCGTCGCGTTCTGCCCAACCGAGCGAACCCCATCCCAGCGCGGACTTTCCGGGTGCTAACCGGCCAGCCCGGGGGGCGAGCAGGCACCGTCTCACTCCGGGACGGCCGGGGCCGCCGCAGGGAGCAAGCGTGTTAGGCGCCGTCCTCCATCGCAACCGCCGGTTAGCGATCGCAGGGTTAGGGTATAACGCCATTACCATTGGGCTGTATATAACATTTTTGCACACGTGATCGTGTAACCTTGTGTGCACTTGTTCATAGTATCGTATTGTCATGTCAATGTTGATGTGTGTGTAAGTTGGCTAACCTGTACTCTTGCACACATGTTGTGGAATATTTTGGGTACGTCCACTTGTACATTCCATGGCAATGCGCTTAACAAGCTCATTGAGAGCACCAAAACTAACCAGCTGCCTGAGTGACTACGCTTAGCGACACTACTCTGGACTCACAGCTTGCACAGTCGTCAAATATACATTTCCCCATCGAAAACGATGAGTGTACATAGACACCGATAGACAGACCCCCTTGGAATGTCTAGACAGTGTCAACTGCGTGACTGAACCCACAGGTTCCCCGACAACTGCGATGGCAGAACACGCAGCACGAGCCACACCCAAGGCGATCACAGGTGCGGATATATTGCAGCTCGAAGCTCCTGTAGTTGAGTTTCTTAACGATGGAAATCGATTTCAGCTTCAGACTCGCAAGGTATCCTTGCAAATCAAGCATATTAGGCAATTGTTACGGTCCAGTCATGCCGATGCCTTCCTCGAGTACGACTCGTACGAAGCATATACTCGGTCATGCAAGGACTACGAGATCCTCCGGAATCAAATTCTCGATCGCGTTTTCCTGGAATGGAAGACCGATAGGGCTGCTGATCTCCGTTTAGCTGTTGATGAATTGCCCCCTGAGTATCAGGAATGGCATTTCACCAACGAAGCTTTCCCCAACTTACCTGATGCAGAAGTAGCTCGGCTAGCTACTGTCTGTTACGACTATGAAGTCAAGGCATTACGTCCTGGAATCAATGTTTCTTAGAAGAGGAACGAATCTTAAATCGCGCGCACCCGAAAGCATTAGCTTTCGACACCCGTGTTCGTGCCCCTGTTACTATGTTTTCGTTAACTGCTGCTGACTGGCACACTTATCAGAACACGTATGCTACATTCTTGCATACTTACTTCAATCTTGAAAGTGTTGGAAAACCAGCACTTGCGGCCTGGCCCGCCATCAATGAGGTATATAACAAAAGTTATTTACCCAACAAGGCTCGAGCCATTATGCTCATCGCCTTTAGTCACAACGAGTCTGTTACGACTACTGATGTGTCCTATTTGAAACAGCAGTTTAACTCTGTTGTTTATAATCCTGGCTGGTATGTCCATGTATTTATCGAAGCTGTCCTAGCATCTAGGCAAATCTCTTACCAACTTAACCAGGAAGAGACTGACCTTCAATTCGACTCTGGTACTCTTTGTATAAAAATTTATGAAGAGATACATCGGCATTATGCCGATAATACCAGCAACAATCGTTACGATCGTGGTTGGGTAGATTGGTGTTATTTGTATGAAACCCGATCTTCATATCGGCCTGTGCCAGAAGCTGAACGATTGTGTCACCCTACCAACCCTAGCTACATTTTAGAATGCGCATTAGACTTGTATAATGTAGTATCAAATGGGTCGAACAAAAGACGCTTAGAACGCCCTGTTTCTTGGCAACCCTATGTCGAAGGTTTATCATATCAACCAAAGCCAAAGTTACTGCTTACAAACACGCTGGATTTAGCAGACAAAAGTCTGACTCAAACTGCTAACACACTCGCCTTCATTACTGCGTCTCAACCTGGTACATCTTCCACGTTCAATGCTAGACGCTTGCGTAACTCTAATGATGCTCGCCAGCCTTTCTCTCGCAGCGATTTGTCATATTATCGTTCTGGTGATTCTTATGTCACCAAGAAAACTACAGGACAGTCCCATGATCGCCCAATTTACCCCCGCACTTTTGACAGGTCCTCTCGATCTAACATGAAATTATTAGATCGAACAAATCACACCTTAAACACCCTGCGAGAGCAGTGTAGCGAACTTACGAAGCATGTGAGAGATAATGATACCACGGCTCAGCTACAACAGAACATCAACAAGTTTTTTGAGACTCTATTGCAATCAGCTGACATTCTGTCAACGACATATACTGAGGACAACAGTAACTTACTTCGTATAAACGAACAACTCATGATCGCAGAAGACATCATATATGATGTAGACGTTCATCTATCCTCGACCGAAAAGTCGTTAAACTACGTGGAGCCACAACATCATACTGTTGCTACTGCTCCCACCCCAAAGGCAACTCCTCCTACTACAGACACGAAGAATGCCCCCAACACACAGGGTAATCCCTCCAATATTGTGCCTAACTTCTTTACTGCTTCCGCCATCTCGGCTTTACCACCAGCGTTACTGTCCTCGCTATCTTCACAGGTCCAATCTGCCCTCTACCAACCACCACAAGCCGAAACCAAACGTGATGCCGATCATACTTCGCTATCGTCATTTGATGAAAAGCACGGTATGGCTGATGAGGCTGACGAACCATCACCACCTGTTCAACCGATTATCATTCCAACTCATCTGTTATTGCTGGAGAACTTCTTCACAGCCAGCCTCTCCACTACTTGCCCGCATTCGGAAAACGCCTTTCTCACTAACTACATGAAGGTAAACAGTGTCCCTCAACATTGTTCCTTTCTATATTTTGACTCTTGTGCTACCATCTCATTGATGTCCACGTACGACTTTGCAATACCAAATCATATTATTCCACTGGACTCCAAATACGCGCCGATTGTTATTCAAACTGCCACTGGACAACAACGTGCCTCACACATGAAGTTAACGCGTAACATCGCTGTTCCCCTACCAGATCATCCGCAAGTTGGCTATGTTAAGATCGACTTCGCTTTATGTCTTCAGCCAGTGCACGACCGACATCTCGCTATCCTGAGCATGCTCGAGTGGAACCGGACGAACCTGACCACTGTGTTCAATGATCGAGCTGAGCCAAAGCTCAGCGCTGTCACGAGCCGCATAGACAAAGATGTACGTATTCCCATACACTACATAGCAGCTAATTTACCTCCACTCCCTTGTCTCACCTACAACATCGCTCGCGACAAACAACTCGAACTTCGTTCCCTCGCATTTCCGCTCAAGCGATACCATGAAAACAGGGATCTACTGGCATACTACAACTACATACTCCAAAGAGCTTTACCAGATCGCCCGTGGATTCGCCCTTTGGTTCTCAATCTTCGGAAACAGAACAAGTTTGTTCAGCAAAACGCGCAGCCATTAACCTGACTACTCTCACGCCCAGTGTTTCTCTCACAAGAGTCCAATCTCCGCAAACCCTCTGTTATGTTACTTTGTTCTGGTTTGTCAACTCCGGCGTTCCTGTCTCAAGCCACTAATGACTTAGGCTAAAATATCAATGTAAAAGTTGTTGTTGAGTCTGATGATACGCTTGTTCGTATGTTACGCCACCGTTTCCCTACTGTATTATTATTTGAATCTCTCCCCGCCTTTATTAACCATCTTCACCTAATTTCACCAGAGGAAAGGCGCAAATTCTATTGTGATATAATTGAGATTACTCCTCCCTGCACGAACAGGAATCTACTAAAGCAGCATAAGACAGAAGACTTACACAGCCTGCTGGACGATTCTCTTTTCGACAGCATGCTGTCTGTCATCAAGTTACTCCAGCCCTTGGTACTACTGGCTGAGATGACGCCTCCGCATAAATACTGTCATCAAGACCACATCACAGTGGCCAATCTCATCCATTCTACACTCGATTACTGTGTCGATGTTGTTGATAGGTTCCCGACCTACCTCTGTGGCGACTACCAATCTAGAGAAAGATGGATATGCATCGCACGCAGGTATTCTACTGGACCAATTAAACTATTGTCGTGGCCTATCCTCCATCCACGCCCCTTCCTGAAGATCGTGGATGATCTACAAGCTATTCCCAAGCGCCTTTGGCTACCTAAACACGTATCCAAAGACTGGATCCGGGTGTTCCCCGATCCTCCATATATCCCCGTTTCTAAAATGTTTGCACCTTACTCTCGCACGGGTTCTGTTCAGCTTACTATGGCTGGCCTTGAATCCCTCAATATGTTACTGCTTCGCCTTCACTCACAACAAGCTCACGAGCAACGTACTCACTCTGTTCAATCCGAGTGTACTTATCATCAGCTGTGCTTTAAACGCTCCTCTATGGAGCCGCTACCCAATGCAACCTACCCTATACGCGTCAAGGTTTTTACGATCCTCTATAACTTGTTTGCCAGCTTACACACTAACTCACCCACTCCTGTGTCCTATTACATAACCGTTTTCGAAACTAACCAACCGTCACGCAGGTTACTACTTATAACTTCATCAACATCACACAACGCCCACTTCTTAACTGGTGGCCACCACTCTGACGGTAACCTCACCATAGAGAACGCCACCACCAAATATCATGCTTATATTGACGCGTATGGAAGCACGTATACATTCACTGCTTCCGACATTCCCCGCGACCGGGATAGGTCCATATATTTGGAGCCGTTTATGGGTTACTTGTGGATAGTCCAGACCCTCCCGGGTCCCGGAGTGAGACGGTGCCTGCTCGCCTCCCGGGCTGGCCGGTTAGCATCCGGAAAGTCCGCGCTGGGATGGGGTTCGCTCGGTTGGGCAGAACGCGACGGACAGGTCGATTGTTCGTGGACCAACACGTCCGCGGCCTGCGACGCTTTTGCACGACCTCGCATAAGACCGCGCGCGGTGGCGGTACACCATCAACAAGTCCGTCCTCGTCCCTCGCCTCTGCCCCAACTGCGTGATTTTCCTCTGTGATTCCGCACCGGCTCCTGCCGGTCCGGCCTGGCTCCCATGCTCGGGAGAGGTCTGAAGTTAGTTAGTTAGTCCATACCCGTACCCTAATCGCCGACTGCGGTTGCGATGGAGGACGGTGCCTCATGAATCCTGAGCCTTGCGAGGGCATCCGCCCTCCCGGCGTAGGTTGGAACCTATTCGCCTCCCGGGCGGGCCGGTTGGCAGCCGGAACGTTCGCAGTGGGACGGGGTATGGCCGGGGGGCGAAGACGGAAGGTTATCAACGAGTTGGTTGTCAGTCACATCGCGGTCTCCTCGTCGCATGGCGACAAGCTTGATGGTCACTCTCCGCCGACCGACCTTTCGGCGCTCCTCGTCTACAGGCCCGTGATTCCGGACTGGCACCTGTCGGTCCGGCCTGGCTCCCATGCTCGGGAGAGGTCTGAAGTTAGTTAGTTAGTTAGTCCAAGCCCTCCCTCAAGTTGGCTCCGCTGCCACCTATGGCACCGCCATACAAAAGCTCTTGTCCAGATGCTCTCTTGTGACGCCTGGCTGCCTTACCTACAAGGCCACCGACAACTATTTCGACTACAAGGATTTTCATTTTGCTCTGGAAGATCATCACTTATCTCATAGTCGCTATATAGGGTACCTTCGTGGAAGTGACCGCAGACTCGGCTCTAAAATCCACTCCATGCATGCTCCATTGCCCACCGTCCGAGGGTACGCCAATATTATTTTACTTGACCCCCGCAACGGGAAATTACGCTACCCCACTCGACCGGAGTTGATTCGTGCTAACAACCCCACCAAACAACAGGAATCTTTCTTCTTGTCTCTACGCCATGACCTTTGCTGTGACATGGTCAGCAATGCTCTGCCTGCCGGTACGTACAGCACTCTGTACAAGCACCTTTCGCTCCTCGTTGCCGATATTAAATCCCTTATGTTGGACCCTACATTCCAACATACTGCTGCCGTGACGAAGAAGTCCAATGTATCCAATTTCATGACCGTCGACCAAGCTTCCACCACGTGCAGCACAGATACCTCGCCTTTGGTACAATCTTTTATGATGTCTATTTCCAGCAACTGCTTGACCGAAATGTCGTTAAACTATATATCGTCGTCCTACGAAGATACTCTCGCTACTCGTGATAATGAGGATGCACCTCAAGTGACCCTGCTGTGCACCAGGATGACGACGCACCGCCTTCCTGCCTTAGACACCGAACTCAAGTTCGATGTTCGGCGCAAACGGCACATTCCCGCTCATCCAATTCCTCGTAAGTCCCTGGCACACGGATCCACGAATATCTATGCCAAAGAACGTGCTGAATGCTCCATGGGTGCATCACTGCCAAACAACGTCGCTGCCAAGGCCCCCAACGTACTTGCTCGCCCTGGATTCTCTGCTTCTGACATACCATATCGCGACTTATGCACCGACTGCATCGCACACTGTTAGCGCCACCCGCACAAGCATTTCAATGCGACCAAGCCTTCTTTTGAGCAAACTCACAAAGCCGGCGAAGTCTGGGCGTGCGACGGCGGCTATGTGACCATCCCATCCGAATGGGGTGGCTTCACACATATCATTGTCTTCAAGGAACTCATTTCGAAATTTCTCTTGGTGTACTTTACACGCGCCTCCAACGCCACGGAGTTCACTACAGCTCTGGATTTTGTGTATGACTTCTGTCGTACACAACTCAACGTGCACATGCGCACCCTCTACTCCGATGCCTTCAAGCCCTACTTTAGCCAGCACATTACCTCCCCGTACCGCGTCGATAAGGGCATTCAACTCATCGCTTTGCCGCCGTACATGCACCACTTTAACTTTGAAGTTGAGTCCGCCATCGGTTTCATTGCCTCCGCCTCCTCAACTCGCCTTCTAACTAACTAACTAACTTCAGACCTCTCCCGAGCATGGGAGCCAGGCCGGACAGGCAGGAGCCGATCCAGAATCACAGAGGAAAATCACGCAGTTGGGGCAGAGGCGAAGGACGAGGACTCGTTGATGACGGACCGCCACTGCGCGTCTTGATGCGATCGTGCAACATCGCAGGCCGCAAACGTGTTGGTCCACGAACAATCGACCTGTCGTCGCGTTCTGCCCAACCGAGCGAACCCGTCCACACATCGGGTGCTAGCCAGCCAGCCAGGAGGCGAGCAGGCACCGTCTCACTCCGGGACGGCCGGGGCCGCCGCAGGGAGCAAGCGTGTTAGGCGCCGTCCTCCATCGCAACCAACGGTTAGCGATCGCCTTCGTTCTCTCCTTAATGCTCACTATCGTGGCGCCAAGATCGTGGAACCAGCCGTCATGTTTCCGTGGGCGGTGATACACACCGTCCAAAGCTACAACCTTCTCCCGAACGCCACGCTCGAGCGCATTTATCATGCATCCTGAGCCCGCAACAGCACTCTACAACCAACTCGACACTCCTCAACATGACATGCTCAAGATTTTTGGCGCTGAATGTACCTTTTATGGAGCCCACGAACACCACAAGTGGGAACCGTGCCGCCGCAAATACTATATCTCTGTTGCGCCAACGCGCAAAACCGCTCGTCTCCCCACGCGTCGACCATCTCGCTGACGTCGTCTCAACCCTGAAAACGGACAAATTCGTGTTTCGTCCAAGCTGCAATTCCTCTACATGCTCCAGCATCCTACTCCTGATCCTGAACTTGCTCCTCCGCCTCACGCTCCTCCGCGCCTTTCTCGCTCACACCACGGCTATCCAGACCATGTCATTCAGAGGGGACACGGACTTCATCCTCAGGGGGCACTCCCACCTCCCAGCTCCAGCTCCTTCTTCGTCCCCTACTCCTGCCTATTCTCCCTCTTCTGACGCTCTCGCCGACGATTCTGGCTCTATGTCACCGCCGCCCTTGCTTCCTTCTTACAAAGACCTTTTCGAACAAGATGACCTCATTCTTGTCCCAGGTTCCAAACAACCTAACACCCGCAAGGCAACTTCTATGAAAACTATCCAAGCCCGGCTGCAAGCGTCTACTATTGGTGCTTACAAAGCCGCTGGTGGCAAACTCGCCGATTTCCGCTGGGATCTTCGCCACCACTTTCTTACGTTCAAGTCTCCCGCCCTCTCCGCCCTTCATCTCAATGGTGGTATCCTCTGGTCTGCTATCTGCTCAGAGGGGAACATGCGTTGTTAGCTCGTCTTCTTCTCCCGTTGCGCACTGACTTACTTGCCCGCTACCCGCACGTCGATGGTTACTTCGCCCACGCCAAGTGCGCATCCAGCATCCCAGCTGCAACCTTTTTAACTGCTGATGGTTCACCTACGTGCCCCATTCCTCAGCCCCTTTTATCTGCGTTCACTGAACACGCTGCTGCCTTCGGCACTTCTTCCTTACAATATGCACTTACGTACCTGGCGCCGACCAGCTTTATTGATCACAACTCCTCCGAGTTTGGCGCTACTTCTGCATCTCTGGCTGACTTGGAGGAATACCTTCTGGTCTCTACAGAGTTTATCACCCAGGTCTTACACCGACCCTCCCGAAGCCTCTCCTACTCCTACTGACGCTGTTTCCGCTTATCCCGAAGTTGCGCACACTGCCTCGACCGCAACGTCGCTAAACTATAATTCACCAGCCACTGTTGGTCCTGACGAATATAAGGTCCAAGAAGCGGACGTTTCCATTGACGAATATAAACTTAAGTGCCTCCACGGTTTGTCGCCTGAAAACAGGCACGCCTACCTCAAGGCCATCGCCAAGGAACTCCACGACATTATCCGCTTTGGCTGCTTCAAACTTTCCTTACCCGACGGTGTCTCTCGTCCTATTGACAGCAGGATGGTGCTGAAGATTAAAACAGACTCTGCAGGCAAATACGTTAAGCACAAGGCTCGCCTCGTGCTACGTGGCTTCCTAGCATCCTTGGCGCCGATTTCTTTGGCACCTTCAGCCCCGTGGCCACAATGACCGCAATCCGGGTACTACTGGCGATTGCAGCATACAAGCAATTGCCTGTCTACCATGCAGACGTCCCGAACGCCTTCGTTCAGTCTGACGTTGATGCCGTCTATGTTCAGTTACCAGACGGCATCAAGCTTATCGACCCCGATGACGCTAAGTACAGGGCCGACGTCTACCGAAACTGCTGAAGTCACTTTATGGACTTCGGCAATCACCATCTCTTTGGAACAAAGAGATAGACGGCTTCTTCTCCGCTACAAACGCCTGCATTCGGACTCTTGCTTATATGCTCGAGTATCCGCACATGCTAAGTTCGTCGTATGCAGTCTGTCTGTATACGACATTGTTATTGTGTCCAATGACGACCCTCTTCGTACTGAATTACAGGATGCCCTCCAAACGGTATGCTGTAGAGCACTTTGAACCTGTCCATACCCTCCTAGGCATGCGTGTGTGTCGCACATCTGATGGATCCATTTCTCTGGATGTGCAAGCCAAGCTGGATGAACTCTTCGCTGATCACCCAGTCTTGCAGCAACTGACCCCGCTTAAATATCCTATGTCATCGTCCTTCAAGTATAAGATGGCACTCCCAGCTCTGAAACAGAGTTGTACATCAATTCGCACTTTTCCACCCTCCTTGGCAAGCTTGTGGTCATGCAAGTTGCCTGCAGACCTGACTTCTCGCAAGCCTTGGGCAGATGTTCGTGGTATGCATGCACCCACGTATGTTCACGTCCAAATGCTAGAGCATTTGCTTCGCTACCTCAAGAAGCCGGAAAACCGCTCACTTCGCCTCTGGTTCCATCCTAAAGGTAATGCCATTGAAGCTCACCTTCGCACTGTCTCCGCTAATCGAATTGATCTATCCACTGTGGTCGACTACCGCAGGATGTATCTACTGGACAGTTTGATCCCTTAGTTACCATGGTTGACGCTGACAATGCCCCTTCCTTAGC
>JAQMWT010000607.1:0-63073 GCA_029834535.1 Chrysophaeum taylorii | reverse complement strand
CCAAACCACTTCGTTCAGTCTACGCCTATTGCTGGCTCCACAATCTTCGAATAGTTTTCTCATACGGCGGCAAAGTTGCGAGAAAGATCGAATGGGTCTTCAGGGACGCGGGCAACGTACCGGGAATCGGCATCTGCTGTAACGCACTAACGTCGTGGGGATTCGGCTTCAAGCCTCCGGAGTCGAAATATGTCCCAAAACTCGATTTCATCCTTGAGGAGGTGGAACTTCGAAATTCGTCCACCATATCCTCGCTGTGCTAAATGGCTGCAGCTTCAATCAAGACTTGTAAATGTCGATGGAGTTCATCCGATCCCATCATAATATCGTCGACAAACGCGACCAAGTCCTATACATCCATGTGGACAAATCGCTAGCCATCTGCTTACAAAGAGAGCTCCTGCTGTTTTTACTCCAAGAGCAAGCGCAAAAACGTGGGGCTCCAAGTGGACTAACCATCGTAACAGCGTCCTGACTAGCGGCGTCCAAACGTAAGTTATGATAACCCCATCGAATATCAATGCACGTCCGCCAACGGCGCATGGCAAGAAAAGCCAAAGCATCATCTTGACGAATATTCGGCCAAATGTCATTGACCAGCTGATCATTGAGCTGACGCAAGTCAACTGCAGCACGAGCATTCGACGTCCCGGCCTCTGCTCCCTTCTTAGGCAGCATCAGTACAGGGAATCCCCACGGAGAGTTCGCCGGTCGGATGACTCCATCGCGACACCACTCAGTGATCTGCTTTCTGAGACACTCGGCTTTGCTGGCGTCAAACCGCGAGCGTCATCTTGATCGGTCGTGGGTTTGCGTCTTTAAATCGTAGAAACCGGTGGCGAGTCCACGGGTCTCATAATCGGATCAAAGAAAGCCCACGCGCTCCAGATGCGGGTTGTCGGGAATTCCAGATCTCGAACAACGACGCTTCAACTTCCTTCGTCGGAATTACGACTTTCATCGCATCATTGTCCTTGACGTGCTCGGGAGTCTGCGGTAACGGGACACCGTGCATCGCGCGGCGCATCCTTCCATGGCACATCGAACTTTCTTCGTATTTGAACCTCACCTCAGGGTGGCTCTTATTGATCTTTTCACCTTTGACGCGCACATTCGGCTCGCTCCTTTTCGGCTCCTGTTCAGGTTCAGGATCCGCGGAACGTCCACTTTGATTGTCGGGGGGCAGCAGAAGCAGGAGCCGTCCCCGGCGCATCTGTTGGAAGCGGAAGCATAGGAACTTCTGGCGGTTCCCATTTAGTGGGATCCTGAGATCATCGCTGACACCCACTTAACGACACGAGTACGCGTATTTAACAGCGGAATCTTACGCGTGACGAAAGGTGGTGTCGGAGATTCGTAATACCAAAGGATCGATCTGTCGGGCTCAACGCGGTCGGCCGGACTTCACCACTTGGCGGAAACCTCTGGTCACGGAGTTGTGCAGATCGACTGCTAAAATCGCAAGAGTATCTGGAGGGACGACAGACGCCAAATGTTTGAACGAATCTGTCTTAGACAAGCTAGCCCAATCGTGATCCACCGGCATCGTGAGCAACTCGGCCGTCATCTTGAGAGTCAAATGCTGAGTGTCCGAGCGATGCGGCCCCAAACGAAGAGGAACCCGAGTAACTGTGTAAGCCGTATCTGTTGCTTCTCGGGACGAGCCAAGACTATTCAGCTGGAGAAGGTGGCGTTCATGAGCATAACCTAAAGCTGCAGCAAATTTTTGTAGCATGTTCACACATGTCTTCGGAGCCTCATGCAAGTGCAGTGGGTGACTGGAAACCAACAATCGCGCGCGAGAGCTAATCAAAGTGGGTGTGATATCATGAAAATTGACGACGTACACGTAAGGGTGTAAGCGCGCTATATACGAAATAATGGACGCCGCCTGTTCAATCAGCCACATCATGGAGCCAGCCATTTTGCACAGCTTCATCGTCCAGCTAGTGGCCGTAACACCCTTGCCAACATCTCTGTATGTCAAGTTGCAGAGTGCTGAATGAACGCAGGGTGGAGACGCTATACACATCGACGATGACCATTCCGCTTCAGGCAAATAGGCCTTGATCAACCGGAGGGTCGAGTCATATCGTCCGCAGAGCGTGTGCTGGACCACAGGTATCTTCGGAAAATTATTCTGATGAACCTTGTTGGCAGCTGTTGAAGAGTCAAGAGCAAGGACGACTCGAAACGACGTCCCGCACAACTCGTTCGCTCGTTGCAGTCCTAAAGTACTTCCTCCGGCGCCGCTGAAGAGCATCACAACCTTGCGATACGTGATCGGCACCCAGTGGACCTTTTCAAACCTTCGGCGAATCTCGCCTTCTGTCACTTCTCGGCATTTCTTTTCCTCCTCGTCAGTTCGTCGGTCAAAATCGTCGTTACCGAGCGATTCTTGACGAGAATTCTTCTTCTTATCGGCAGAAGGAGACGCCTTCTGCACTGAGCTCAAAAGCATTAGTTCGGGAGCCGCATTGCCTTGAGCAAGGTGGCTTGCGACCGAAACAGTGAATGATAGGTTAGCCTTGTTAGATTCAGCTTCACCATCCTTCGTTAAATCGGCGACCGTCTCAGCATTCAGCTCGTCATCGAAACGAACAATATCGCCCAAAGCAAGAACTTCACCTTGAGTGATCACGGTCGGCACATCCTGGGTAGAGGATATCGCCACTCGAGCTGCGAATTTATCATGATCCTCAGGAGAAGAACACGTTCCATCGACTACCCCGAGTTGCTCGTACCCAGAAGACGTAGCAACGAAAACTTGCCCAGTTTCCACGGGCTCTGAAAGAGCGACTGGCACGCAGTAGGTGCGCCCAGGCTCGACCTTCATCGTGCGCGCAGCATAGGCTATCACTTTCATAGGCATCGCTGTTCGAACTTTGAGAAGGCGTAACTGGAGGAACTCCCCAAGTCGTCGAAGCTCCCGCTCGTTTCGGCGGTGGACGCTGGAGGTCTTCAATCTTGCACAAGCGAGCGTAGACTCGGTTCTCAACTGTGCTCAGGCTTTGTTGCATCGCATGGTGCTGTTGTCCATAAACCTGAACTACCACGGGATTGCTCTCGTCATAAGTTGTTCTGAACGTCAAAATCGGAGAATCTACTCGTCGATCCTGCACCTTTAACTTCTTGCGCCCGTAAGCGACTTGTGTGCGTAGAAGCGCAATGCGATTCCGCGGGTAATCCACTATGGCTCCAAACACCCGAATATCGCGCGCTCCCAGCAAAAATAGATGATTAGTATCGGCCACAATAGCAACAACTGGAACGGCAACGTCGTCCGCAAGCGCAATCCGCAATGCAACCCTTTTGTGGATAGTCGTCTTGTTCAATCCTGACCCGTACAAGGTGCGCTCGATTGGAAGATCGCCCCGGTCAAGGATGATGCTATCCTTTTCCAGTTTTTCGACCATCCCACGACAAATATAAGAGACATCCGCCATTCCATCCACGCCTAAAGTCTTTGCAAACTTCGGACCGTCTCGTCGTCTATAAATATGACCAACGATAAACGTAAGGGTACCAGGGTCCAGGCAGCCAATGGTGATGAGGTCTTGCTCGATCTTTTCCCCATCGCTCGGCGACAGTGCAGTGTGATGACATCGTATCTCCGGTTTCGCATCGCCCGGCATCTGCATCGTCACTGCTGCCATATCTCGCGTTCCACATCTCGCCTCTGAATCTATATTGGCGCTCGACGCTTCGGCTGCTTCCTCATTCCCCAGTTTCGCTGACAACAAATTCTGACACTTCTCAATCGGAGGTACATATACTTCCTCCTTTATCTCTTCTGGCAATGGTCGTTTCTCGCCCATCAAATCGGACATTCCCGTCAACTTCTCCTTCATCGGCGCCGCTGTGGTCTGCTCTGC
Organism: Chrysophaeum taylorii; assembly: GCA_029834535.1. Lineage (NCBI taxonomy): Eukaryota > Pelagophyceae > Pelagomonadales > Pelagomonadaceae > Chrysophaeum > Chrysophaeum taylorii. Next base: position 59,198 of record JAQMWT010000607.1, on the reverse strand, counting down.
TGCGACCAAAACTGTATCGGCTAAAACATCGGCTAAAACGGGCTCGACATCGGCTCGGCTAAAACGGGCTCGGGGGGCCCCATAGGAAAAGAAGACGTCGTCCCCGACGTCAACTCAAAAGGTCTAACGCCATCATCGTGAACTGCCCTGCAAGACATGCACATTGACGAATGGGGGGACACTGGAACCTGCGGCATGGGTTCGTCGGTCTCCGAATCTGAGTCTTCCCAGTAGTGCGGAGAATCCAAAGTAGCATCGGATATTGCTTCCACATACAATGTAGAAGGCCACCGAACGACCCGAGCGTTGGTGGTATTTTGTTCCTGTTGCAAACGATGGCTGCTCGTCACAGCGACATCGGCAACATCATCGGAGACTCGGGCGGGGCGCGCCGTCGGGTAAAAGACAACCCCCGGCAATGGCGGCGCGTCGCATAAAGATTGGAACGCGAAAGTTGCGCTCGAATGTCCCGAACTATCCTGATATCTGCCTCCGTCATACTCGTCATCGTAACGTCGATGACGTCGGCGCCGGCGCGAATTGCGACTAGAGCTTCGGTGACGGCAAGGACTCGGGCTGCCTTGAGCAGTATGGGCTTTTCGATCAGGGCTCTGGCTTCGATGTCGGCGCGACGATCGTCTAGAGGGTGATCGTCCGTCTCCCTGTCGTGTAGAAAACGACGTAGTATCCTTGATGCCTCTGACCTCGCTCACCATGGTCGCCATTGTGGTTCCAAGATCGGTGAGGGCCGTTTGAATTTCATTAGAAGACTCCGACCAGCGCGTGGCGTTCGCATGAGACGCATCATCACGCTTCGCCCAATCGGACCGCGATATGGGCTGCTTCTTCTGCTTACGAATTCGCTTCCACATCGCACAGTAGTAACGATCCGGATCGCGGTTGCAAACTACGCGATTTCCGTGTTCATCTTCATCATGGGTGGTCCAGAAGAACCCACAGTGCGGGCACGTTCTCTTGCCCCACAAAAAAAAGATCTCGTAAGATCAGCGGATCCGTATTCCCAGACGGTTTATCCGCATCTTGCTTGGCTTGTTGATCGGAGGCCATAGCTCGACCCCCCCGCCCTCTCGGCGGTTTATTCGATTTCGGATTAGGAGGGCCTTGGTCCTTCTCCTCCTCCATCAACTTTCGTAAGTCGTTCTCGAGCCGCGTAATAAGCGCTACCATCGACTTAATAGTCACGTAACTATCAGGATGTCCGCTCCTCATAGTTCGCATACGGGTCCTCAACTCCTTTGACGTCAATCCACTGATAAGCTGGTCGAGGATATCGACATCATCCATCGTGCGGCTGGACACGGAACAAAACTCCAAGGCTCCCGATTGGAATCTGGTACAATACGTCTGGACGTGCCGCTCCCCAGACTTCTTCGGAACTGAAGCCTGGGTGACCTTCCGCAGCTTGTAGAGCAGCTCCTGCTGCGTGCGCGGAGGTCGGCAAGTCGATCTAAAATAATCCAAAAACTTGTCGCAATACGTCTTGTTAAGACGACGGATACGACGAACCGAGGCTCCATGCTCTTCATCGTCAGTATCCAATTTCAAGTAAAACGACGGACCGTGTGGTAGCTCATCGCAGAGCTCATCGTATTTCTGCAAGTGCCCCTCAAAAATTGGTGCAACGGTGTCCCGTAGATGCACAGGTGGTAGGTAACGTAATTTCTCGACCGAGTAATGGTCATCTGCTAAAGTATGCATCATCGCCGCCGAATCCAAATTGAATTGCCGTTGGTCTCGGCCGTCGATGACGAGTTTGAAGTTATCAGGCTTCAAACTGGAAGTGGGTCGACGGGATCGGCTCAAGTTGCCCTTTTCGAAGGCGTTGGCAACCGTCTGCGATATTCCCAGCGATAATTCCCGTAAAATTTTCGTACCTTCATTCTCAACGTCCGCCCTACCCTCAGTCTCTGTATCGACTCGGGGCGGAGGTACATTCCCCGTTTCAGTGTTCCTTTCCGGTTCAGGCGGCCTCACGGGCGTTTCCGGTTCGGGTCGACTCACGGGTCGTTCGCGGCTACTCTCCCGACGCGTACGTTCGGCTAACAATTCATCTCGTTCACGACGAAATCGTTCAACCTCTCCACGTAGGGTCTTCGAGGTCTCAATCCATTGCTGTAATGCATCATTGAGCATATCAGCTTCTCGTCGAGCCGCTTCTTCTTTCGCTTCAGCCCTTTCACGAGCAAAAAGCTCAGCTAATCGCTCATTTTCGCGACGTCTCCGCTCGAGGTCTTCACGAAGTCGACTTCGGGCTGCAGATCCGCGCTCAATTGTAACACGCTCGCCACGGTCCGGAGTCGTTGGACTCAACGGCGAAAAAATGGCAGTATCCGGAGGCACATCAGGGGGCACGTCAGCAACATCGACTGCCTCGGCCTCTCTCAATTCACCTTCCTCGCGGCCTATCTCAGGGGCGGCGGGAAGAACTGGAGGAGGTTCTTCCTCACGCACGTCTGCGTTTATCTCCATACTGTATCAAATATCGATCAAGAATCTTGAAACACGTCCGGATCCGATCGCTCGAAGTAATTCACGTTGATTCCAACAACGCTATCTGTCGCTGTAAAAACAGCACTCGCGGAATTCCAATCCGCTGGCAATTCAAAAATGCCCGTGGGTGGCGATCCCACTCGCTAAACAGCTTCCACCATTCAGCCATACCAAAATCAATTCCCGGGAGAATGCGCTACGATTTCCAACTCGCACGCGTGTTCGTCGTCACTCAGATCGTACGAACACAAACAACGTTCGCGTATATAACCAACTAACTAACTTCAGACCTCTCCCGAGCATGGGAGCCAGGCCGGACCGACAGGAGCCAGTCCGGAATCACGGGCCTGTAGACGAGGGGCGCCGAAAGGTGGGTCGGCGGAGAGTGATCATCAAGCTTGTCGCCATGCGACGAGGAGACCGCGATGTGACTGACAACCAACTCGTCGATAACCTTCCGTCTGCGCCCCCCGGCCATACCCCGTCCCACTGCGAACGTTCCGGCTGCCAACCGGCCCGCCCGAGAGGCGAATAGGTGCCAACCTACGTTCGCGTATATTCCCAACGCAAACCGGTCCAATAGAACTCCGTGTGCTTGATCAGGGTGCACGTACAAATCCGGACCACGTAATACAACACGTACGGCAGCACTCGCTCGTCGGCGACCGGTGTAGTCGCACGATCTCGTGTATTCCACCACGTATGGCGGCACAGAAAAACCTTCCCGACCCCCGGGTGACAAAGGGGGTACTCACCGACTCGTCCTAGACGTCACTGAACGAGGAAAACACGGACTCGGGGTCGGATATGCTCGCCACACACCTTGCTCACGCTCACCAAGCCTCTCAACAAGATGGAGAGATGGTATATGATAGCAAGAATACTACAAGAATACAGCAAGAATGCTTCTCACAAGAGAGAGGTATGATGTCACTAAGAAGATAGGGAAAGGTGTCCCGTTGAACGGGTATCAAGCCTCGAGAGAGAGATGGTAAGCCTTAGCGATCAGGAGTTGCCGCCACATCCACCACAGCAACCATGCAGAAAGCCACCTGGGCAAGGGAGCCAGCTACCCCGCGCTGACAACAACGACTTAAGTGTGACCTATTTAGCTTAATTTGATGCATCACAAAACTAAGTTAGAATCAACTTGAGGGTTATTATCATGCACCAACTAAATGGTTCTAACTAAGCACAAATAATCGATGTAACTAAGTCATTATTGCTCTATCTAAGACAAAAGGTTGCTCTACTTAAGTCACATCTAACTAAGTTTCTGAATTAAGCCAATATGAATCAAATTAAGCTAAAATGAACCCATTTAAGTCAATGTCGTTGCTCTAATTGCGACGACCCCTATTTCAAAATCCGCCCTCCGGCAGCTACCTACCTACCTACCTCTCTACGTACATACATACTGATTTTAATTATAGGTCAACGCTAACCCTAGGTTTCGGCATTGCAGCTCTCGAAGGCTGGCCCCAGCGCTGACCAAGGGTGCCAAATGAGCGCGGAGCTGCCTTGTTGCGGTTATGAGAAGGGAAAGAAGCAGGCGACGTGGCCGCCGGTGGCCGCGGGTTCAAAGTTTTTTGTGAAGGCGGCGATGTCGGACTGGGAACAGGCTTGTGTGCATGGCGCTGTGACCGTACCTTTCGAAGTGACGAGCCGTGGGGTCCGACGCTGAGAGTCCGGGTGCACGTCAAGTGATTTCAGCGAGTCGAACGCCGCGGACGGCGCCAGCACGACGGCGCCTCTGTTCCACTGCTACATACTGAGTCAAGGCACTTGCCGGCGAAGAAGACGACTGCGGCGCGCTCGATCACAAGTTTCTTCCAGCCACAACCTAAACGCCCTAAGGTGAACGAATCGACCGCAGTGAACGAACTGGCAACAGTTCCATTTGGTGGCGCTCGTGACGATGAGGAGATGAAGGATGTCGGGGACGACGAAGACGCCGACGACAACGACGTTCTCATGCAAGGGCGGCAACAAATCGCTTCCTCGGGCGAGGTCTCGGCCCTGACTGGGTCCCACGAATTCGACGACGTCGTCGTCGACCTCTGCAGTGACGACGACGACGACGACGACGACGCATTGTCGTCCGGTGAGGCGGGTTCGACTGCAAGCCACCCTCCTCAAGATCGTGTCGCTCTTGCTATTTCCCGCCGTGTCCGGCTCTGCTTCGATACTGCCAGAAGACTCGACAACAACGGCGGGACCAAGACTCGATTTCGTTTCCTGTCCCCGCAATGTCGAGCGCCAGTTGTTCTGGAATTTCTTTCCCTGGATGGGGCCGCTGGAAATGCGTCGTACAATGGCGACTCCCCAGCGTCGGCTGCAAGTAGAAATTCCGCAGCACGGGTTGCGTCCTGGCGCCAAGCGTTCGGCACGGAGACCATGGTCACATCGACACGCGAGCGGCCCTCTTCGTACTCTGGGCGCAGCGCCATCGCGCGACCAAGCGTAGGCGCGCCGTCAGTACCACTCGAAAAAACATTTTTGTAATATAATAACTTGAATCCGGCCCTAGCGGGGGCGCTTACCTACCTACGTGGCGTAGGAGATTGCTTTTTTGCTGCCCGTTGGCCTCTTGCGCAAATATGGCAAGGAGCGGCAGCGGGTTTTGAATATTGCATGCACAATCGCTGGTCCTGCGCCGAACAAGCCGACGTCCACCACTGTGCGTGACGAGAATGTCCGGCTCCAAGCCGAGCTACGTGATCCCTCACGTGAAGGGTGCGCCGCCTTTCAAGATCCCGCACCCCGACTGCCATTGGCCCGTGGCGGATCGGAGGAGCCAAGGAATGATGTGGATTCGCGGTTCATCGAGGAGCATGCCGGTACGTCCACTGCCACTGAAGCCGCCGTGGTGCCTCCACAGCTACCAATTTCCTGTCGCATCACCGTGCCCGACATTCAGGTCGCCCGTAGTCAGCTGCGACATGAGCCTGAGCCTACTCCGCCAGCTGCTCCCACACATAGTCTGTCCGTGCCCCGGCGGCCCGGCCAGAATCTGGCTAACACTCATACGAACCGTATGTCGCCGCTGTGGCCGCTGCAAGAAAAGCGACCCTATTGCTATTGGAAAGCATGGGAGCCGGGTAAAGAAAGATCCCGCGCCTTCTGCCGCGTCGGTGAAAGCGACAGGAAGCCAGGTTTCCCCTTGGCAGGCTATGAATGCACCAAATAGCTCGACTCCACAATAATCATCACTGTTCTTTGTTGTGTGCTTTATCACTATATACGTATCAAGTATTAAAAACGTGGGAAACGCACAGGCGGGGGGGGCTGGGACGATGGCGGGCTGATGGGGAAGGCGCGCTGAAGGCCCGCCACCTCCGGTGACGCGGGAAACGGCCTAAAAACGCCGCCTTCGGCGGCGCTTAATAAAATTTTCTAGAGCCCGAGTAATAAAATCAGCGCCCGCTGACTAACGATCTCTTACTTCCTCGCTCAAGACCGTGACAAATTGCGACAGGATACCAACGCCCTTTCAATTCTCCTCTCTGCAGCCCTCCTCTGAGCGCCGTGCCGTTTTATGCCGTTTTATCCCGCGCGTCAAGGCGCTGGGATTAGCATACCCCCCGTGCATTGCGCTCGCATGTAGCTTGATAATTAGTTGCTTTGATCTCATTTGATACATCGCAGGTTGCGCGTCGGGCGTACTACAGCGTGGCCTCGTGAGCAACCACGAGGGCCTCTTTCTGGATGACATCGACGGCATGCGGACTAGATTACCCCCGGATGAGCACATGGAGACGGATGGTCACACGATGACAAGGGCAAAGGAAGAGATCGGGGCCGTCATCTAGCGCGCCGATCCGCTCTAACCCGCGAACACGTCTCTCTTCCATCTCATCCGCGCTGCGAATCTCCTTGCGGACTCCGAGGTTGAGAGGCTCTGCGCCGCCTGTGACACCGTGTCAACCGCCGCACACCAGGTGTACCCGACCATCCACGTGCAGCTCAAGCTTCACATCATCGATGATCATGTCAAGTACGCCGCCACACGCTGGCACACGGTCGGATTCTTCACCGAGGACGCCTGCGAGGCGATACACAAGGTCGCCAACGAGCTGAACCGACCCTGCGTACGCGCCAAGGGCGCTGGCAAGCAGGAGTCGGCGCTCAAAGCCTTGAAGTCCAGGACCGGCAGGACCTCCAGGACAACCGGCCCTCTCGCCGCCAGCGTCGGGCGCGCGGACGTGACCCCAAGACGCCTAACACGTCGCCCTAGAGTCGGAGGCCGAGGCAACGTCGTAGAGGGTGAGGTAAAAAAGCGAATGAGGGTTTCTAATGTGAGCTCTCATTAAGCCGCCGAAATTTGCGGTTTGAAACAGCCGTGATGGACGCCCACACTGTCCACAGACGAGCCGACTCAGCCTCAAAAATCACGTTCTCGCATATGTGGCCGAGTTCGTCACCGCTGCTAATATCTCTCACATCGTGGTTGGTTATCTTGAATGCAGTGTAAAGCTTCCGAGGAGAGGCACCCATACATGTCTGCGACAGACATCAGGGCGCTGCACTCTTTGAATTCATCGTGCACGCAGAATTACTATCTCTTCGCTTGAGAACAAGCCCCAAATTTGTTAACCGACCATTCTCCAGAAAATCATTCACGTCAAATAAGATTTCGCCTCATGCGCACTCTATAAGCTCTATGTTTGGTATCGGATGGCCAAATTTCTCCCAAATCATAAGCTGGGTTTTTGCGCTTATTAGCCGGCTTGACAGATGACCTAAACACCTGCTTCGACGTGCCTTTGAAGCAACCGCTCGCTCGTTGGAGTAGGATCAACATCACGAGGGACACACTGGAGATAAAGGGCTGGTTCCTCACGCCTGTAGTATCGAAAGTAACACCAGCTGAAGCCCTCTTCACAATATGGAGGCGCCCATAGCCTCACTTAACACGGGTAATGATGGTACCATAAGATCTTGAGTCAGCTGAAACGTGGCATCTCGGATCCATCAATGATTTGCACCCTTTTAATCCTGGCACACGCGTTGCTTTGTCCTCTGTACTCCGTGCGCACCATGTGTCATGTGAGCAGTGCCGGGCCTCCGGCACGCTCAGAACATTTTTGGGGTTACCGTCCAATAACAGTGTGCATTATGAAAACCCCAGTTTGTGGCACGCGTACTATTCCGAAGGACAGCATACAAACACGAAGGTTAATAATCAGAGCAGCACGCGGCATCTCACCCGCTTGGTCGGAGACTACTTCGCAAACCACCTGAGAAGCGAGGAATGAGCGTTGATGCAAGAATTCGATGACAACCGATCAGGCGCGTCAAAGTCTCCTGCGTGTAGATAGCCCGTTCCTGGATTGCGTCCTCAAATGCGCGACCTAAATGGACACGCAAAGTTTGTACAAATTCAGGCCGGAGAATCCATTGTGTCGAGAGACGTTGGCGCAGTTGGGCTTCAGGATCAAAATATTCTAGACACAAACGAAGTGACCAAGCTTGCATCGAGCAAGCAGAAGTTCGGAGTTGCTGCGCATAATGATGTAATTGGAGGTATATTGTGAGTGCGTGTTGCTTGTCCGCAGCAACACACTCATAAAGCACATGCACGTTCCAATTTAAGGTACTGGCACTCAGCGCACCACCAAGCGGTCGAATGTGGGCCGAGGTAAGTCGATGTATTTCTTCATTGCAGAATAGACGCGCAAACATTAATGTTGCAGGATCATTCGTGCACCGGGCAAGCACCGCTGCACATGAGGTTTCACACGAAACACGCAGTGGTATGTCGGCATAGTTCACGGGAGCAGACAACGGCGCACGCGACGAAACTGGACTGAGAGTACAAGACAGATGGCCGGCGCGACGCTTAACAAATACTATGAGGCGAAGCAGGGCCCTTGCATGCTGTTGGTTCTCAACAACTTCCAAGTGAAAGGGGTAGTACTTTGCTGAAGCTACACTGAGCGAAGCTATGTCACACAGAGGGGGCATGAGACACGGGGCTATGCATCTTATAGTTGAAGCCGGCGCCGCCCAGTCCACACTTTGTCTCAACGTAATATCCAAAGGAACCTGTACGACGTGACCACTATCCACGTCCAAGGTCCGAAGACCTCGCCAACTCACAGCGAGAACCCAGAGGTGTCTGAGTGGTTGTAAATGGTACTGGTTGTCATCCGGACTCTTAGGGAATCTTGGGAAGAACGCACACAAAAGCGCAGCTACAGCTTCTTTAGTTCGAGCCAAGCTTGCCTGTCCACAGCCCATAAACAACAGGCCAATTGCAGTATGAAGTGCCTGGTGCGTGCCAAACGTTGTACCTTTGTCTAGTCGGCGCCGCAGTTGTCTAAGCAAGCGAAGAGAGCCACTGTCACCAGTACCACACATGACTAGTCCAAGTGCGATCGCTGTTGTGCCTAATGCAATCTCGACCGTTGGGCGGTCTGGTCGCAAAGCACGCGCTTTCGCCTCCGATGTATGAGCCCTCGTGCTGGCACTAAGATCAAAAAGTGGTTCAGCGGCATATGCTTCCGAAGGCGCAAATTTGCTTGGGACGTTAGCACTGTCACCTGCACGGTGGATGTTTGCGTTTTCACCTGTGCCAAACGTTGAACGAAGAGCCTTAAAATGCATCAAATAGTGCTGCAGGGTTAATGCTGCTGCTTCATTGCCGGTACCGGCAAATCGCAAGCCCATTGCAAAACATGCTCCAGCAAGGATATTTGCGTGAGCCTGGCGCACACTATCCCAATCGAAAGCTTTCAGCTTACTTTTTTCGGCACGCTGTCGTGCCACACCATCAATGGGACAATGAACAATACTATTGTCGGAGACAAGCGAACTCACTGACGATAGAATTACGCGTGGCACTTGCTTTTCGACCCAATTAGGTGACGCGAAGACATGATCCCACATTATAAGTGACCGCGCCACGACACGAAGCAAGAGAAAATCAGGCCGTACAGTGTCGAGGAGAACGCGTGTGTCCGGAAGATCAAGACGCTTGGCCGCGGACTGGCAATTAGTCTGGATAAAGAATAAGCCAAGAGCCAAAATGGCACCTGGGGCAGTGATGTCTGTGTTCACGAACTCACCTTCACTGATTCGTGAGGAACGCGCGTTATTTCCAATATCCTGACTCGTTGAGCTACCGCGGGCCTGATAGATCGCCCCAGAAGAACGGCTAAGTAGGACTCTACTCGTCGCAAGGGACATCGGATCATGGTTTCTGGCATAATGCTGCCATCTGTGCGGACGTGTGCCATCGCGTAGCGAGGTATCAGAGGTTAGCCGAGCTCTCTCTCTGCCACCAGTTATAGCGTGATGTAAACGCTCAGCTATGTCAATGTCTCCAAGGCCTGCAGCGTCAAGAGAGGTGCCAAGGCCCAGGATGACCATGCCCAGTGCAATGCCAGCGGCAAGAGAATAGGCTTCACGATCACGTGAGTGATCACACGGGATACGCCTCGATATCTCGCCCAGAAGAAACTCAGCCATCAGCCGGTGCGCGGTACCCTGATAGAGGAGACCCACACCAGCAAGTGCAGCTGTTTGCGCCACTGCTGACACCTCCATGTCTGCAAATGGCTGCGGCAGAAGTGCAGGGATGTGCAGACACAGCATTTTTGAAACGGCAGTATCACCAGACCCGATCTTGGAAGCAGCCATCCCTAATAGGATGCCAACTGTCGTTGGATCGTGACCCAAAGTTAAATACTCATAAAGATCTGTCATCGTTAGGACATGTAGCTGCTGCTGTAGTCCGAGGGCTAAAAGAAGCCCGCCGTGTTCGGAAGATGGTACTTCTGGTCGGTTGTACAGGACCCAAGTTCGTGTTACTGACCTCGTTCTTGATGTAGATTCCGCGTCAAGAGCTGACACCTGTTCAAACATCGCGATGTTGGTACTCTTCTCACACAGTCTGAGACCAGCAGCTACACCATTGTGAAAATGGAACCAGTTGCCAAGCCTCTCAACAGCAGATGCATCCAACGACACCACAGCGCTGGAAGGTGGTGTCCGGCCGGAGAGGCACATTCTTGGAATTGGAAGAGGTTCTGTTAGAGTCCGCTTAGGCGACACAGAGCCAATAGTCAGCATGGCTCTGCCACATGGGGTGGCACAAGAACGCATACAAACCTGCAGTAGTCTTTCTTGCTTGCGCATTTCAAAATCGTGATCTGACATCTCGGGTGCCCTCTCGACACGAAAAAAAACAGGACGCCAAGACTGAAATAGTCGACAAACTTCTGCCATTTGAGGGTCTGCTACGTATGATGACGACAAAACTGCAAATCGCAAGCCGTCATCGTCACCATGCGGGGGAGTAGCTTCATCGTATTTATCATCAACACACGAAGGTTTGAGGATGCCTGGTGGGTCGTTAGCATCCCTAAGGTTGAGTCGAAGTGACAGCAAGCCCACAGCGAGCACATGAAACAACAAGCCGCGCACCTGTTGTGAGAACTGGTACGTTTTAGAAATTCGATCGATTCTCGCATCCCTGTAACTTGTGTACACTGCGTATACCCTTGCTGCATTTGTTCCTGAGGTAGCCATTCGCAACCACAGACATCATTGCGCTGTATGCAAGCCAGGTCATGCCTCCCGATGAGCATGTAAGCAGACACCGGCCAACACGAGGCTGGGCACAGCCGACACGCCATGAGTGCATCATGTATAGGCAATGAGAAGCCCGGTGGCCATGTCGCGAGCTCTGTTTGATTGAAGTTCTGATACACGAGGGCTTGCGTAAGTTTCCGCGCCGTGTCCAATTCACCAACATTGCCACCATCAACCAAGATTTCTTGATCCAGCACAGAGAAAATGGACGCCAGTCGCCGTGCTCGGTTTCCTGGTGCTTTGGCCCCACAAGGTAAGGTTTCCGGTAACGTCTCTAGTCCATACGATGGCCGGCCGTGCTTAATGAGTGCGCTGAACCATTCATGAACATCAGATCGTAAGAAGAAATATTCTTTGTCAGCCATAGTGTCAATCACATCTACACCAAGAACATCCCGTCTGTATCGCACAATGTAAGTAGAATCGAGACTTATTTTTGAAAGGAAAACACCCAGTGGTCGAACATGTCTCCATGTGAGCAGGTTCAACTTCCATTCTTCGTAGACAAGGTGGAGAGATCGAACAATGACACTCGAGTCCAAGATAGCATTTTGAATGCCACAGAAGTTTAGGCATCGCATGATATCTTCACCACTTTCATGCGTGTGCTCGCGAACATTGGGAACCATGGAGGGACTGTTGCATCCATGTGGATTATCACGGAAGAGCCAGTCACAATCTCCAGCGAACTGAGCGTGATAATCACTGCTGAGCAAGGCCTGCCAAGGATCAGTCGAGTGTAATGGCTTTTGCAACCCCAACAAGATGAACATTGTGCAACGGAAAGTTTGCCATGCCTCTGCACGAGCTGTGACCGTGGCCACCCGTATTGCGAGAGAGACGGAAGGCTCCAGTTCAGTTTCTAGCGCATCTAGGCAAACCTGTACTCCAGGATTCGGCGATTTCAGAGAGACTTCAACTCGAATCATACGGAACTCATTTGAGCCAGTAACATAATCATTTCCCTCATGAGTAGAATCACCACACACGAAGAGTGTAACACGTGAGCCAACTGCATCACCCACTGCCACTACGTTAGTCAACGCAACAGGAGTTGGTGCTAAGACATCTTCTAACTCACTCCAGGTATCTCGTGAAGTCACACCACTACGACACAATTGCATTTCTAAGTGCCAATCACCTTCAGGTGGATCCAGGCGGGCGATGGGGATGTCTCCACGTGTAAGATGCAGGTCCTTGTCACAATCTCGTAAAAAGATGATATCAACTATTGGCGTGTCAAGCATCGCAGTGACCGGCGCAGCATCCAAGCAACCAGTCATTTTGAAGCAACACTGTCCCGTCCGATCAACAGCCATCAACGTAGTACCTACAAGGAGGCAAAGAAGCTGTGCTCCCTGTATATCAGTTGCTGTAAAAATCTTCCGAGCTGGTTCAGACAGCCCGCACCGGTGCGAGTGGCGTACAATGTAATCAGCAGCATCATGTACCGAAGTCACGTCGACTTCATGATGCTCGGAGCGTACCCGAGCCCCACGCCAGGAACTGACATGGTTTGGCAGCCTCTGCAAACACCCAGAGTCAGATGATTTGAGCGATGCCCTTTCATCATCACCCATGTCATCTTTTTCCTCCATGTAATTGTTTTCACCGTGTAAGACATTCTGTCTATATATCAGCCAGAAGGAATGCACGATACCATTGCATGTCACAAGCTGATCTCCATCAGCATAAAGCAAACGCTCGCCACTGCTACTGAAAGCCCACGTCCCATCTTCACACACTACCAGCTTGAGCTCATCTAGTGGATGGCTAAGAGATAGGATTCCAACCTTTGAAAGCATCAAGCCAGCACCCGATGAACCCGCAGGGTGCTCCCGTGGCTGTAATAAAATTCCTGTACCTAATGGCCAGATAGACTCTGTTTGCATTGGCAGCGGTATATCAACATGTGATCCTTCAGGACCAAACAGTGCAAGCAATTCGGAATTCACAAGAACTGCAAGCCAGTACTGGCGGCGGTCATTGAATGACACCCATTCCGCTTGCAAAACTTTCGCTGTCTCCGTTGTCGAGAACTGCCAGGATTTGTAGATATAATTCGCACTGAGATTGCAATGCACCACTCGGCGCCCGGATGCATAAAGAACGCTTTCTACAACGGCGTCATCCGGCTGTGGTTCTAGAGCATGCTCATCGACCGGAAAATGTCTTAGACGTCGTAGCACGGTCTTCCCTATCGGAGACTGTTGTGAGAAAACATGCTTTATCATTTTGTCATTTTGCTTGTACCGATAAACGGGGTATAAAGTCTAGAGATAATCTGGGTATAGTCCTACCTACTAATCGACAGATGTTTGTTTGTTTGTTTGTCTGTCTTTAAATGTCGACAAGTGCAGGCCAGCCAGTAAGTTCACATATCTCTAACCCCAGTAAGTTCACCTGGTCCCAGTAAGCTCACCTAGTCCCAATCTCTAACCCCAGTAAGTTCGGCGTAAGCCCACTCGTGCTCACACCCACTCACCCCACTCTCCTTCGAGCTCGTCGCTCTCGCCTCCGCCAATCTAAGCTGCTTTGATCCGCACGCGCCCCTAACCTTTGAGTTTACTCTAAAACCCCCAGTAAGTTCACCTGGTCCCAGTAAGTTCACCTGGTCACTATATTCACCTATCCCAATCTCAAACCCCAGTAAGTTCACCTGGTCCCAGTATGTTCACCTACAGTGCGCGTGTAGACGCCAGGAGGGGGCTTATCGGTATTGCGGAGCACGTGTGAGGTAGGGTGGAGTCGTCGACTCAGAAGAGCATATTCTCGGGGTTGCCGATCGACAGAGAGCCACGTAGAGCTGGACGTGACAGAAGACGGGCTTGTGGGCAAGAGGACGCCGACCTCGCGGGGCGTCTGGCCCTGGCTCTTGGTGATCGTTTGGCGTCGGCGGGCCTTACGGGATACAGGTTGGAGGAGCCTCGGCGACACGACACGATCGATCATGTATCTGGTACCGTTGCAGTGGCCGTGCGACGGGTCGAGGTTGCGAAGACTTTAAGCTCGCGATCAAAGTCAGCATGCCGTTGGTTGTCAGGGAGTTGAAAACTCGACTGTAAAGAGCGAGGCGTCGGCTTCCGACCCAACCTAGTCGGCCGAAAAGAACTCCGACGCCTCGTCTTCGGGAAAAAAAGGCCGCGGTCATGCGCGCGTTGTCAGCATCGACAACATCGTTTCGACGGGGCGTGAGAATGGCGCGCCGAAAGAGCCGCCGCGGGTCGTGGAAATAGTCTGCGAGGTCGCCGTAGACGGCTTGGAAGATCACTGTCTGGCTCTCGCGCCTACCTGATCCTTACTCTCGCGCCTACCTGATCCTTACCCTAAATCGAGAGACAGACAGACAGACAGACAGACAGACAGACAAACATCTGTCGATTAGTAGTTAGGACTGCTAAGAGGGGGGGGTGTGTGTGGGGAGCATGAAGGATGTGGGTGGGTTTGTGGGGTATGAGGGATGTGCCTGACGGGCGGAGATAAGTACGCGGGACCTAGTCGGGGTCATCGCCGAGGCGTGGGGCAGGCGAAGAGAGGACGGGCCCCGCCCGTAGGTCGTACGCATGCTGCCGCCGGACGTATGTGCGACGAAGGGTGACGTCCTGCTGGGATCGGGCGGCCTGGGCGGGGTTCCCCGAGGCGGCGACATGGGTGAGGGCGGTGAGGGCACAGCGAGCCCGGCCTAATGCGTTGGCGATCCCCCACTCACGGTAGATGCGGCGAGTTTGGGCCGCCTTTGCCTCTGTGAAGTTGGCGCAGCCGCTTGTCACCCAGGTTCGCGCAGCGATGCGCTCTGCGCATGTTTGGGCGAGAGCGTGGCACGCCGCGCTGGCCTCACCGAAGGCACCAAAGACGAGGCCGGCGACGGTGCCGTAGCTACGTAGCCGCTGTTCGACAGGGCCCAAGAAGCCAGGCGGTGGTGCTGTACCCGGCTGGGGGATGATGGCGTCGATGCCGCGGGCGTGAGCGAGGTATTCGGAGTGGACTTGCGCTGCGCGCCGATCGACAGGCGACGGGTGGGAGGGATGGAGGGCGTGGGCGGTGTACAACGAACCCCAAGCGAGGGTTTTGATGTCGTAGAGTTGCTCCTTGTTGTCGAGCGTGGTGAGGATGTCTGGGACGACTTGACGTCGGGCGAGATTGCCTCGGTACCGGCCGTAGAGGCGCGTGCGAATGGTAGGGGCGACGACGTCAGCAAAGATGCCGAAAACCTCGGACAGGGCTGGGATGCCGGCCTCTTTGACGCTGGCGTCGCTGCCGTGGACGCAGTCGAGCTGGCCGTCATGCCAGGTGGTCCGCGCTCCTCCGCGGTTGACAAGGTTGGCCTGCGTGAGAAGCACCTTGCCGTGAGCGTCGAGAACGACGTCAGTGCCCAGAATGCGAGTGCCCACGAGGCCCAAACAAGCTGGAGAGGGGTAGCCAAAGTACTGGGCACACATCTCAGCCCAGCAGCGGTTGGGGATTTGAAGGCCAGAGCTGGGCCACGAGCTGATGAACGTGGTCGAGAAGCGACCCCATGAGGACGCCGCTACTCGAAGTGCTTCGGTGATGGGAAGGGTGGCCGCAAGGCGCTGGAGTGCAGTGGCCCGAGCTGTCTCGCGCTGGGAGGTTAGAGCACGCTGGAGTTGGGGTATGAGCACGGGTGTCGAGATGGTGGGGTCGACGAGGACGCCCATGGAGACGAATTCGTGGGAGAGAGGACCGTCGACGAGATGAACGTTGGCGGGGTCGCCGGAACCAGCGCCGCCGTGGGAAGCCAGCGTGGTACGGAGATCAGCCCGAAGTCCGTCCCACGCAGTCTCGAGTGCCCGCCCCAGGCGGCAACCGGATGCGAGGAGGTGGTGCCAACGGTGCAAGTCGTTACCTGTGCGAAAAGAAGTGGCACCCAGGACCGAGGCGAGGCGGGGAGGTAGCCAGGGACCTCCAAGGCACCCGTAGGATCGCGAAGGTCGACGAGGTGTGGGAGGGCCTGGGCCGCCGTGCCAACAAAGGCGGCGGGGCTGAGGTCGGCGCAGGAGCGAATGCCGCCACCCCCACTTCGAGCAGGAAGACGGAGGCGTTGGAGGACGATGCCGTTGGAGTCAAAAACCTGACGCGGATCTGCGCCAAGTGCTGTGGCGACGAAGCTGAGGGCGGCAACGTCGAAGCGGCGGAGCGCGCTCAAGGCATTGGTGGGGTAGCAGTGTTGCGCGATGTAGTCCATGCGCGGGGCGATGCAGTAGCGGCCCAACGAGTACATGCAGTGGAGGGAGACGTTCTGGAGCTTGGTGCGAATACGGCTCATGTAGCTCACCTGAGCGTCAACCTCGCGTTGCAAGGTAGCTTCGACATAGGCATCTCCGGCGTGGCCGGGGAGCCGATGGGCACACCGTAGATTACGAGGCCGTCGGCGACAACGGGGATACCAGCAAGAGTACGCGTGCCGTCAGGCGCAACTTGGACGTGGTCGTGAACATCGGGGTGGTCGAGAAGCCCCATGCCAAGTGCCGGACAGAACGCCTCGCACTTGTCGAGGCGGAGCTCCTCGCCGCTAGCTTGGATGTCGCGGGCGTACTGCAGGAGGGCGTCGACAACCTCACGAGGGGAACCAGAGATGACGCCGTCGTCCATGCCAAATCGGGCGTAGCCGGCACATGAACGTAAGCGGGTGTCAAGGGCCTGAGCGGCGTCATGCGTTGCCAGACAGTACGCCGGTGGATAGGTGGGGTCGCCTTGCTGGCCGCCTTCTTGAGAGTCGAAGGGGGCACGATCGAGGCCGGTGGGGCCGTGGAGGGCCACCCAGGATGCCGGCCGCAATTGCTTGAACATAAAGTGGCCAAAGGCACGCAGCTTAGCGTTGGCGTGGTTTGCGAGTTTGTCCACGACGGTCCGGCGCTTGAGCTCGTTGAAGGCGTTGCGTTTGTCCAGCTTGATGATGACCTGGTCGGGGTACTGCTCCGCGTGGGTGCGGACGCCAAAGACGAGGCGCGAGGGGCCGCCCTTGACCCCGACGGCAACGTTGATCGGGTACAGTGCCTCAGAGAGCTCGGAGTGGAGGCTACGCACAAGGCACCGTCCAGTGGCACGGCGGCGGACGGTGCCAATGCCGATAGGTCGAACGTCAGGTGCTTGGTTAGCGTCAGCGGCGCGTCGTTTAAAAAAATGAATGAGGGTTACCGTGGTGGTGATGAAGTAATACCAGTCATGAAGAGCCCCGAACGAACAAGGTCTCAAGGTTGTCGATTTTGTCCATCGCCGAGCGTGCCTTGACGTTGCTCGGGAAGGGCTGGGCGAAAACGGAGAGGAATTCATTGCGGCACTGGTCGGGGCCCACACCAGCCTTCGGCCGGAGCGTGCGGTAAGTTTCACGCAGGGCGACCGAGAGTGTGGCGAGCCCTTGCGGGTGGTTGGGGAAAGTGTGAAGGTCCTCCTTGCGAGCAGGATGTTTGGACACGAGTTGGCGCATGACGTCTGGGTGGCATGGGTCGGCGATGCCCAGGCTGGTGAGAATACGGCACGCCCGAGAGAGGTCGCCAGATTCAGCGAGTCGCAATGCACGAAGTGCGTCCGCGTCATCGTCGGGGGCCGCCCGTGAGCGTACATGGGAGCGCACGCGAGTCACGTCGTGGAGGTAGCCGTCAATGAGGAGGTCGTAACGCCCTGCGGCGAAGGCTGTAAAGCGGTCAGTGAGCACGTCGGGCCGACGGGCGCCGCCTCGTGGTGCTCGCCGAAGAAGTAGGCTGTGAAGGCTCATGTACCAAAGGAGGGCACGGTCACGAGCGTTATCGGAAGTGGCGTCTTCAAACCATGAACACACCTCGGCCATTGCGCTCGCCCATGCCTCGCGGAATTGGGCGGGAATGGTGCGAATGCAAGAGCACGGCGATATAATGAGGTCTTTGATGGAGACCTCGTCGATCGCAGAGCGCAAATCGCTCAGGTCACGTGGACGGCGTGTCGGGAGGGAGGGGCTGGCCCGGATGACGTAGGGTGGGCGGGGGCAACAGACGGTGGCGCCGAATGTGACCGAGGCCCAATGGGAGAAATGCCAGGAGACGCGCTCGTGGGGGCTGCAGCCATGACAGGGGTGTTGCGGTGGCTGTGGCAGGGGCAGGGGCGCGGCGGTTGCCGGCGGCAGCGGCGGGGGTGGAGGTGCTAGTAGTGGGGGTGGTCCGGGTGCCAGCGGCAGGGGTGTGGCGGCTGGCTGTTGCATTCGCAGTGCGGTTGCCAGACGCAGTGGTGCGGCGGTTGCCAGCGGGAGGGGTGGTAGGGGTGTTGCGGGTGCCAGTGGATCGCGTGCGGGAGCCAATGTGGGAGAGGCGGGCGGCACGGGCAGCTTGAGCAGCGTGGGCGGCAGCGCGATGGGCGAGGTAAGCGTCGGCGCTGGCAGCAGCGGCGGCGGCCCGTCCCGTGTCGAGTTGGAGTGCCGCAGCAGCGGCAGCAGCAGCGTGCATAGCGGCGAGATGGCGTTCCGCAGCAGCAGCGGCTCGAGCGGCAAGGGCGGCGTCGCGCATACGCGCTCGAATGCGATATCGGGCGGTAGTGGCGGCAAGGGCTGCAGCAAGTGGGAAAATGCGGTGGGGTGCGGCAGCGCGGACCTGGGGAGAGAGTGCACAGACACCCAGCGTTGATGAGGGCGGACCATGCGTATAGGACTGCGGCAGTTGGGGCACGGCGGAAGGCGCGCGCGGTTGGTGGGCGCCACGTCAGGGTCGCCTTGGTCGCCGGCGAGGTTGCTTAGCGCCCACTGACCAACGCAGGCGTGGTGCAGGACCACGCGACAGCAGCGGACTTGGCAACGGGTAAAGCAAGGGCTGGAGCATATAGGACAAGCGCGGTCCCGGAGGTAGCTGACATAGCGGCCGGCCGTGTGGCGCAGGAAGCGGCGGATTATTGCCAGGGATCGACGAGCACGTAATCGCTTCCAGGCTCGAAATTGGTGCTGAAGAAGGGCCGCTGCGTAGTGGAGTGGCGGGCCAGGAGTCTGGCGCAAGGCCGCGACGCGGTTTTGCCGGGCAGCACGTGCTTGAGCGTGTTGAGCGCGGGTGCGTATGACGCGGGCGACATCCGGATGTGCAGAGTTGGTGCATGCGCGTGAAGGCGAGGCAGATAGCGGCGGCTGAGGGGTAGGTGACGGGCCCGAGGGTGGCGAGGAATTTGGCGTGGGTGTGGCAGACGCCGGGAAGTATTGGTGGCAGTGGGTGTGACGGACTGTGTGGGCGTAGCAGGTGAGCGACGGGCACGGAGGTGCTGCCGAGCGCGAACAAAGCGCTGAAGACGGAGCGCGGCGGTGTGACGTGGCTGACCAGGAGCGCGGCGCAGGGTCGCAACGAGGTTCTGTCGAGCAGCACGTGCAAGAGTATGATGAGCGCGACTTCGGGCAGCACGAGCGGTGGACGAGAAAGTAGAGTGCGGGCAGGGTCGGAGGCAGAGCCGGTTGTGGTGGCGGAGGGGGAGTTGGCGAGATCTGGGTCGCGGAGGCGGGCGGCGAGTGAGCCGGTGTGGCCGCAGCAGACGATGGAGGGCTGTCGGTAGCGAGAGCTCCCTGGGGTTGAGTCCGTGCGCGAAAGCGGCGCTGGAGACGAGTCGCAGCGTGGTGGCGAGACTCACCAGGATCGTGGCGCCGAGCTGCGACGAGGCTCAGCCGGGCTGCACGCGCCTGGGCGTGTAGATGTTGGGTGCGTGCAGCGCGGGCGACCGCTGGCAAAGTGGGATGGGTGCAGGCTCGAGCACGATCGGTAGGCAAGGCGTGGAGACGCGGTAGGGGGGCGTGCGACGAGCCAGGAGCCTCGACAGAGGGCGAAGCCGTTGGCGTGGATGCGGGAGATGGCGGAGAGATGTCAGGGGCAGCGGTGTGCGCGGGAACCGGTGGCGGAGGATGGTCGACCTCAAGGTCCATGTCCGTGCCGGTGGGAAGAGGGTGTGTGCCAGACGATGGGAGGTTCTCGGCGGCAATGTGGGTGTACATGAAGGACGGTTCGAGGTCCATAGGCGCAGGCTCAAGTGGGACGGGGTCATGAACTGTGGCGGAGGACCGCTGGCGGTGTGGGCGGCGGCGACGCGATGCAGGAGAGTTTTCGGCAGAGGGGCCGGGAGGGTGGGTGGCTGGCGCCGTGGTGGGTATTGGGAGGGGCGCGGTGGTATTGGCGTTCCCCGCGATCGGTGGAGGCGCGATGTCCGTAGCAACAGACCCGGATGGTGGCGCGCGGCGGCGGGGCCATGGCGGCGCGGTGCCGGTGTCGCAGGGGGCGGGGGGGAGTCGCATTGGTGGGTTCCCGTCGGCGAGGGGGGGGGGTAGCGGACCCTGCCTCCGATGACTCCAGGTCCAGAGCCACAGGCCCAGGAGGTGTGGTGTCAGTGGGCGTGGGGGAAGACCTGCGGCGACAGGAGTGGTGTCGGTCTGGTCCGGGTGCGGGAGGAGGGGAATCCAGCCCCATGTCCGTGGACGGTGAAGTGGTGAGCTCCTGTCGGCGCTGACGACGAGGACGCGGAGCATGCGGACCTGAGGACGTATCCGAGGTTGCAGGAGACTCCGCACGAGGGGCGGACTCCTGTTGGTGCCGGTGGGGAGGATGAGGAGCAGGCGTGGCTGGGGCGCAACCGAGGGTGCCGGTGATTCCACACGAGGGGCGGACTCCTGTCGGCGTCGATGGCGAGGCCGACGAGCGGGTGTGCCTGGGGGTGGCTCCGAGGTTGCAGGTGACGCCGCACGAGGGGCGGACTCCGAGGCAGCTCCACAGGGATCGCGATGTTGCTCGTAAGGGAGAAACGCGTCAAGAGCAAGGCCAAGGGCCACGGAAGTGGCATGGCGCGAAACAAAAGCGACGCGTTTGAAGAAGGTGGCGAAAGGCTGCGGGACATGACCGTAGACTCTGCGTGCCTCGGCGTGCGTGAGAATAAGGCAACCATAGATGGCAGGGCATCGGGCGGATCGATGCAAAGGATCACGCTGAACCGCACGGCGGAGCGACCAGAAGCCGCGCATGAGACGCAGCTGGGCCGCCCGCGAGTAGCAGCAATGGCGGTGGCAACGATGATTGCGGTGGGCGAGGCGGTGGCGAGCACGAGCGTGCTGACCAAGTTGCAGAGGGCGGTAAGAGGTCCAATGCAAGCGGCCTTGAAGGGTGCGCAAGGCAAAGAGTTGCAGGCGGTGGCTACAGATGAGCCGGCAGCAGCAGCTTGCGAGATAGTGACCATACAACGCTTAACCAGGAGAAGAGTCAAGAGCCGCACTAACGTAAGCACAGTAAAGCCTATGAGGAACATGCGACGCTGGGACCAAAAGTAATCGACGTCGGTGGGGAAGACATCGAGCCGCGTGACGCCGCAGGAGACCTGGACCGAGAGCGAAGACCAAACACGGAATGGATGACTCGCGGGGGCTGATGGCGAGCCGACAATGAGAAAAATAGCGAAGATGGTGGAAAGGAGCAGGAGACGCCGGAAGCACGAGAAAGCCAGTCCCCGACTGCCCGAAGCCATGGTGGCGGGACGTGCGTCAGCTATGACAACCCGTGTCGACGTGCACACTGAGCTCACATTGTTTTCATGTCTGTCTGTTTGTTCGTCTGTCTTTAAATGTCGACTGCTAAGAGGGGGGGGTGTGTGTGGGGACCATGAAGGATGTGGGTGGGTTTGTGGGGTAGGAGGGATGTGCCTGACGGGCGGAGATAAGTACGCGGGACCTAGTCGGGGTCATCGCCGAGGCGTGGGGCAGGCGTTGTTCGTCTGTCCCTCGATTTAGGGTAAGGATCAGGTAGGTCCACGAGCCAGACATTGATCCTCCAAGCCGTCTACGGCGACCTCGCAGACTATTTCCACGACCCGCGGCGGCTCTTTTTAGCCAGCGCGCCATTCTCACGCCCCGTCGAAACGATGTTGTCGATGCTGACAACGCGCGCGTGACCGCGGCCTTTTTTTCCCGGAGACGAGGCGTCGGAGTTCTTTTCGGCCGACTAGGTTGGGTCGGAAGACGACGAGCCAGGACCAGACGCCCCGCGAGGTCCGCGTCCTCTTGCCCACAAGCCCGTCTTCTGTCACGTCCAGCTCTACGTGGCTCTCTGTCGATCGGCAACCCCGAGAATATGCTCTTCTGAGTCGACGACTCCACCCTACCCCACACGTGCTGCGCAATACCAATAAGCCCCCTCCCGGCGTCTACACGCGCACTGTAGGTTAGCTTACTGGAACCAGGTGAGCTTACTGGGGTTTGAGATTGGGACTAGGTGATTATAGTGACCAGGTGAACTTACTGGGACCAGGTGAGCTTACTGGGGGTTTTATAGTAAACTCAAGGGTTGGCGGAGTGAGCGGATCAAAGCAGCTTGGATTGGCGGGGGTGAGAGCGACGAGCTCAAAGAAGTGTGCGTGAGCACGAGTGGGTTTACGCCGAACTTACCGGGGTTAGAGATTTGGACTAGGTGAGCTTACTGACCAGGTGAACTTACTGGGACCAGGTGTGGTGGAAACTCATCTCACCCGCCCCTCTTCGTCTAACCGTCGGTCACAACGTGACCGCTCAACTGTCCTGAACCACGGGTGGTTCCACCACACGTCCAACCAAGCGCTCACACTCCGCTCACGCCATGCTGTCGAACATTCAATTGAGGGTAATTTCAAGGAACCAGCAAGAATCGATAGATTCCAATGGGAGATCCAGCAAGATATGCTAGATCGGCAAGAGCAACACAGGTCCTCGGTACAGGAGTATCCTTGGAGAAGCAGGTGTGGGTGTCAAGCATGACACCGCCAAATTCAAGGTAACAGGCAGGTAACAGGCACATAAGTGGGGGGGGGGTGGTTATTACCGCCACAGGAGCCCCCTACTTAAGGTGAAGTCGTCCTCGACTTCAAGGGTGACGAAGGTCGCGCTCACGAATGAGACGATAAGCGCGTTCAGCGATGTCCGTAGGGACTTTGTTGCTGTGGAGGCTGAAGTTAGTGACAAGGGTGTCGATCTCGTCAGGGTGGAAATCGTTGACACAAGGCTCACAGCCATCCATGTTCGCTCGAAAACGAGTGAAACTGCATCCGTCACGATCTTTGTATTCTGGTCTGAGCTGTCGCTCAGTTAGAGGCTTGGTAGGGTCGAAAACACGGGGGTCATCGCGTGAACCTAGATCAGTATAATAGTGTAATGCCACAGTATCATTGTCGTGATCATAGTCTTCATAGACCTCGGCAACATAGATACGTTTCTTCCACGCATTACCTCGTGCTTTGACCCGAAAAATGACAAATTTGCCGTGCTTAAAGCGGTCGCGGTCTGAAGGCGTGTGCAGGGGGGCCGAAGAGGTGTCGATTATCGGCACTTTCAAAGGCACAATCTGCTGCACGGATACCACAACGGGTTCGGCATTGTCGTCGTGCACGTCTTTAATTTCGTAAACGACTGGAGACTTCTTCTTGGTAACAATATATGGGCCACGCCAAATAGGCCGCAACTTGTGACGCGTCTTAGGCACAAAACGCAAGACATAATCGCCAGGAGAGAACTGGATGTCGATCTGATGGGCGTCGTAGTTGATCTTCTGAGTCTCCTGGGCCTTTTGATGTGCCCGAGCGACGAGTTGACTGTAAAATTCAAACTTGTGCTTAAAGTCCGTCAGGATCTGTTGACGCGATTGAGGCAGACCACGCTGTTCGCCCAAGATGTTGTAATCAGGCGGTAACAGGGGTTGCTTGCCGGTACGCATCATAAACGGCGAGATCTTCGTTCCGGGGATGTACATCCGGTTGTACATGAAAGCCACGTACTGGACAAAAATAGACCAGTCCGTTTGGCGCTGCTCATCCATCGCGGCCCGGAGGAAGGCCTTGATGAACCGATTGACTCGCTCAGTATGATTACTCTGTGGGTGATAAGGAATGGTCGTGCGGTATCGAACGTTGAATTGACGAACGAACGTCCGGAACAACTTGTTCGCGAACTCACTACCATTATCCGTAACTATACACCGCGGGAGACATCCCTCGAGGACAATCTTGTCAACAAATGCATTCAAGATCGCGTAGTCATGCTTGGTATTTATCAACGCCAGCTTGAGAAAATGCGACGCAGCATCGTACATCGCGAGGATATACGTGTGCAAGTCGGCTCCTCTCAGTGGTCCAAAGAGATCCATTCCTAGGACATAGCAATCACCAATGCGATTCGGTTGGCAAAGGAGGCCATAGCGCTTCGGCACAGTGGATCGAACTTTCTGACAGATGATGCAGGCCTTGATGAAGTCGGTGACCGACGATATGACGTTGGGCCACCAGTATCGCTCCAAAATCTGGCTCGCTGTCGAATCTCGTCCCACATGGCCTCCGAACAGCCCTCGATGGTGCATGGTGATCACACGCTCCTGCATCGACTGTGGGACCACAATCAGACGTCGAGATTCTGACTCGTCAACCTTGTACAAGACGTTGTCTTCGATCTCGTACGGCAGGGGTGGCTTATCGCGTGGATCCTTCTGCTCCGAATCGAGGCTCTGACGGATCTGCGTGCAAGTCTTGTCTTCAATCTGTTCTTTAGCTATCTCCTCGAGAGTGATCTCATCCTCAGCTTGATCAGCAAAAGGGAGCCGTTCAACGGGGTCTACCGGTTCGGCTTCGTACGCAAATTGAGGCGGCGGCGCGCTCCGACGCGTACTAACTGCTGCTAGAGCTGCAGTATACTCCCTGTCTGCCAACAGAGACATCGTCACTGATGAGAAGGTGAAGCACGCTGTGCCCGGAACATCGGTGGGGATCTCCTGGAAGATCAGATACGCTTCATTGATCGGTTCTCCGTCTTCGTCCTGCTCGATTAACTTGTCGATTGGATTGCGCGACAGGCAATCAGGGATGCGCATGCCCGGGGAGCTTCCAGGTTTGTATCCGAGCTCCCGGTCGAACGCAGCAAGCCGCATAGCCCATCGTGCTAACTGTCCAGACGTATGATTCGAATCCCGCAGAAACGTTAAGTTACGATGATCCGTCTCTAACTTTGTCTGATGACCTTCGATATAAAATCGGAAATTTTCGAGAGCAGAGAGTACTGCGAGGAGTTCCAAGCGCCGAGGATCATATTTCCTCATCGATTTGGGCACAGTTCGACTCCAGTACTCAATAACTCTCTCCTCCACCCGTTCTTTTCCATCGTCACCAACGACTGGCACTTTCTGAAACAAGTAAGCGCCTAATCCATGCGCAGATGCATCTGTCCGAATGTAGAACGGCAATGAGTAGTCCGGATGGTAAATGCCCTTAGAAGTAACAATAGCTTCGATGATGGCATCCCAGGCCTCTTGACACTCTTTCGTCCACTCGAACTTAACATCTGGCAAAGTCAACTGTCTTAACGGCTCCGCGACTCGCGCGAAATTGCGCACATAACGACGACAAAAACTCCCCATCCCAAGGAAGGAGCGGACTTGCTTTTGGGATCAGCATCTGACAAAGTACCAGGGATTGGCATATGCCGGATGGCCTCCGTCGATCTTGGTGACGGGAGAAGTCCATTCGGGGTAGACAAATGCCCCAAGAATTCAATGACCTCCTTCATGAAGTGGATCTTCTTAACCTTGCCGCTATACCCTTTCGACGCCAAGTGGGGAATGACTTGAACAAGGCATTGCAAATGACTCTTAGTGTCTGCATGCCCAGCCAAAATGTCGTCGATATAAGCCACTAGGTCACGGTACAACCACTTCGACAGATCGGTGTTGAGTTGCTTGCAGAACAGGCTGCCAGCAGGCTTGACTCCCAAAGGTAAACGCATATAGCTGAATGCTCCCAAAGGACTAGTGAAGGTCACTACATCCTGCGCGTCCGCTGACAATCGCAAATTGTGGTAACCCCATCGGATGTCCATGCTAGAACGACGGAACTTGTCGGTGAGAAACATCGACGCGTCGGTCATGCTCACGCTCGGCCAACTGTCATCCTTGAGCAATTTGTTGAGGCGCCGCAGGTCGACAGCCGCTCTGTAAGCGTTGGAAGTGCCTGGCTCAGGATAGGAAAACCCCAAGGAGAGTTCGCGGGACGGACAACTCCGTCTCGGCTCCATTCCTCGATTTGAAGTCTCAAGCACTCGATCTTCTCCTTTGACAACCGATACGGCGACAACTTAATCGGGCTCGGATTGTCCTCTTTGAACCGGAGGGTGACCTCGGGCGAATCAACGGGTCTCATCACGTCATCAAAGAATGCCCACGAGTAGGAAAGCAAGTGTCGCATCATCCGTTTTTCATCCTCATTTAAAGCGGGATGGTATGTAATGCCCAGCGCAGCCATCACCTCTTCGACCTGCGCGACGGTCGGAGGGATGACTTGCATGCTCTCTTGATCAGCTAAATGAGGAGGCACCACTGGTACAGGATAACCATGTTCGTCGTTAGGCGCGTCCGCCCACGGAACTGCGTACGTCTTGAAATACGCTGGTCGCTCCTTCAATGTGCCTTCCTCTTCAGCGGTCGTAGAGACTTGGTTGCTCTGCATCACAGCAGTGGCGACGGTGCCCCCTGAAAAAGATTGAGCCGTCCCAGGCGATACAACCAACGGTGGTGGTGGGGTGGCGGTGGGAACAGCGGTGACGTTTGAAGTTTGGCTGGAGTAGAGGTCGTCTTGATGGATCCATGACACACATCGGGTGTCAGGGTCGAGCGTGGGAATACGCGAGTCGATAGCAAAAGATGAAAACCGTAGAAGACGGTAATCGGGATTGGCCATCGTCGCGGTAGTGATATTCCGTAGTTGACCCTGATTGCGAATCACATGATCAAATGAATTATGCACTGCGAGTGCGATGCGCATCATAGTCGCAGGAGGTACCATGCTCCCCAGCATCTTCATAGCCGCTGATTGCGAAATGCTACCCCATTTCCACGTCGTGGGGACGGTCATGATCTCCTGATGCATTTCCACGGACAGTGGTCGCACATTGGAAAAGTGAGGGCCCATCTGCAACTTATTGCGCGTCACCGTGAAAGTGGGGCCGATGGCTGGTCGCGTAGATGAAAAACTGTTCACCACAATCAGAGGGTGACCACTCGGAAAGCCTAACGCTGGCCCGAAACGGTCCTGCAAATTGGGTGGCACTCGCGTCAGTAGTGGCAATGACAAGCGCACATTGCTGCCAAGTAGGCGCGTGCGCGAACACAGCAATTCCGGGGTGATACTGTAAAAGTCAACCACACGCGGAATGTAGAACTTGTGATGGATAAAGGGAATCACGGATGGCTCCTGCTCCAACGTCCATCGTCCAATCACGTGAGGTGCATTGCGGAAATGACGCAGAACCCACGAGGTGATGGCAGCACCCTTGCGCGCGTCCCTGTAGTGCAGGTTCGCGGTCGAGCCATAAATACAAGGAGGACTGGCGTGGAAGTACGAATGTCTCCAATGATCCTTATGTAGGTATGACAAGACCACATCGTACGTACGACGATGAGATTTCCCCAGGTCATGAAGCACGTACGGGATCTTAGGAAAGTTGAGCTGGAAAACAGCTCGCGCTTGTGGACATGAGTCCAAAGCCAACACAATGCGAAAAGAGGTTCCATAGATCTCATTGCATCGTTGGATCCCCAAACTCGATCCACCAGCGCCGGCGAAATAAACGACGACGCTGATATAGGTGATTGGAATCCAAACCAAAGAAGCATGCCTAGCAATCAGCTCCTGAGTCGTGGCTTCTTCCTTCGACATTTTTTTGTTCCTTCTTCTGGAGGAGGTTCAGGAGGGGGTCTCACAGCTAAGACCTCCTCCTCGACTTCCGTCTCATCTTCGTCAGCTGAAGCAGTCGCAAAACAGACTCTTGTATCCTCTTCAGCGGCTTCCAGCTGTACTTTGACGCAACCTTCATGTGGTATGATCTCTCCCTCGATCATGGGTACCTCAGGGTCGAGTCCAATAGGTCCTGTGCCAACATGCTCCACAGCCACGTAAACTTCGTTCGGCTCGTGGAAGCAATATGACGACAAAGAGTTTGGTATCACACGCAAATCAGGGTAGAGCGAGCGATAAGGGCGGTAGGCCTGACCTCTCATCAGTGGCGCGTCACAGACAAGCTCCAGCACATAAGGATGGCCGGGTGCGAGATAGTGGGTCTTAGTCACAAACGCGAAGTGAGGGACGACGGTGGGATCCTCACGGGAAACCTGACTTTGTCCGCCCGTACCCGCAGAAATCTCACAACCATGCGCGTCTAGCGGAGGATGCTCTGGGTCAGTGCGATGGTGCTCGGCTCTAGCCTGGATGGACCGAAGCAAGCTATCATACCGCCAAGGAGTAGCAAATGGCTGCCACTGCTTCTGGTTCCCGTCGTGTATTGCGAGCTTCGCCGTCGGGAACATAGGAACCACTGTTGGAGTCGCATCGAACGCTTCGTTGAAGAGGACAACGCCCTGGTGGTCCTGAAGCGCATCGGGATCTCTACTTTTCAGAACTCCAATGGTAACTTCAGAGCGACGGAAAATGGCCAACTCGGAAGCGTAATCCATGATAGAACCCAAAGTCGTAATTCTCGCGCTCCTAGTAGTAGCTGCCCATTCGTCTGCCCGAAAAACATCAGCAGAGTGGAAGTTCCAGGCGTCATAGAAACGCGCAAGATAATCCATTCGCGAATAGCCGCTCCCGAACCACCTGATCCGCTAAGAGTGCGAGTAGAGGGCAGCGCCTGGCGATAAATGATCTTATTTTCACGTCTGAGCTTGTTGTAGAGCACGTGATCGATGTATGGCGAGTCAGCCATACCATCCAGCCCAGCTGCAAGGACCGAATAAGATGCACCATCCTGAGACACAACGGCGACAGGGATATACGTCAAACATGTCAACTTCGTCCCGTCGTATGTCACTGCTTTGTTCTCACGATGATCGGGATGACTAGCTGTATTCATCGCTGTCTGCGGGCAGAACTCATCGAAATCAGAGCTAATGCTCGGGCATGCAGCGGAGCCAGTGGCAAGATCGTCTGATGACGGCTCCACAGCGATGGCCATCAATTGGTCTCGACCAGTAAACCAGCTTGGGTCCTCGTCTTTCGACATCTCCCCTCCGTCTTGACTGGAGATGATAGACGCGACTTTGCGCACCTCAGCACTCCGACTCTCTTCTGCCGTCCATGCGTCCTCGGTGATCACCAAAAGGGAGGGCGGTTCCATGGGTTCATCACAAAAGGAGTGCTACTCTGGTGTTACATCAACACGGCTCTCATCCTCGTCGTCTCCGCTGATCACATTGCCGTCAATCAGCGCCGCATTCTGCACCGTGCATCCATTGAATCGCCTAGGGCCGCCCTGATCTTCATCAAGCACATCGAGCCACTGGGAGGCGGCGCCGGCACTGCACTGGCTGGGGTTGGCCTGCTGCTGTGTCGACTGGGTAGCTTGGCGTAGCAACGACAGGGTGTTTAGTGCCTGCGCAACGTCCTCCGATCTCAGCGTGCGCGATGCACTCTGCTGCTGCACCACTGGTTGCTGAACCATCTGCTGCGGAGCGGCTGCGATTACCTGTTGGGGACCTGCACCTGTGCCCTGCGCAGCAGTGTAGACGACCTGTGGGGGTGGCGTAAATGGTGCTTGAACGCGCCGCGTCACGGCAGCTTGATTAGCCGTGACCGTTTGTCGACATTGGGCCTGTCCTTCTGCCGTCGGTGGGAAGCCTGCAGCCTTCAACGTTCGGGCAGCGCGAGCTTTCCGATCAGAATTTCCAGGCTTAGGACACACTCCACCATCGTGCCCGTAATAAATATGCTTCCCACATTTCAAGCACGTCATCAACGCATAGTGTAACTCAGAGTCGAGGTTCTCCGGCAGCCGACCTGACGCGTCAGAGCTGGTGACATAACCTGCTAGCTGCTGCTGCTGATACCATTCCTTACGCGTACGGTGGGGCTTGTCTTTTGGGACTTTGGTCTTTTTGGATCTTCATGCTTGTCGCTGGACGTCCCCACCTCTGGCATCGCGTCCAATTGCAAGGCAAGTTGGAACGTCTGGTCTAGCGTTTGGTCCGGGGCCGAGATCCGCGCAAGGTGAATGTCGTGTCGGAGCTTTTCAGACGATAACCCTCGGAGAAAGTGCATCCGAAAAGCTTCGGGTTCCACCGGGTTCTTAGAAGCAGCTCGCCATAGTCCAAATTTTTGGACCCACTTGCTGACGTACTTGGAGAGCGGAAGGTTGCCTTGCGTCATCGTGTACCACTCGTACTCCAGTTGCTCTGTAGTAGCTCGAGGAGGGCAGGGCAATAGGAGTGCTTCCTCGATTTTGGCCAAGTACTCCTCGTCGTGCTTACGGATTTCCGCCTTCGAAACACGTCCGCGTAAATACCCTTTCCATAGTGGCTTGTGCTCGTCTTCCCACTTGTTATAAACAGTCATGGGAGCGAGTTGATATTCGCCACCGATCATGTTCATGGCGCATGAAGGACGGTCGAGCCTTAGCTCGATGATCCGCATCAGTTGGTTCCACCACGTCCGTACTTCGTCACGCGTCTTGACAATAGGGCCTTGGAGTGTCGGGAAGTTCAACCTGTGCATCCCCGTCGGACCTCTATCGATGCTGATGGTATCATCGAACTCATCATCGTCGCCAGAAGGATCGAAGTCAGGTGCAGAGGGCCTCCGCCGTATTGGTTCGGGATGCTTTCGAGGCGGGGGGTCGTCTGCACGATTCGCCGCGGCGTCGTCCGCTAATTCCGGTCTGGCGCGATCAACGTCAGGTGATGATGGTCGCTTGTTTCGGATTCGTGTGGCCTCTTTGAGCTCACGCCGCAGCTTCTCGGCCTCGTGCCGCTGAACCTCGGCCTCTCGACGATGTTGCTCGACGAGGGTAGCATCGAGAGATGGTGGATATTCTTCTCGAGCTCGTCTCGTGTCTTCGATTTCTCGTCGAAGCCGTTCATTCTCGGCTCGTTCATGCTGAACTGTTCGACGCTGAAGCTCAGCGTCTCGGTATTGGCGTTGAGACTCTTCTCGCTCGTATTCCATCGTCCCTTCGAGATAGTGGATCTTAGAGCGGTATTCTTCAACTTTTTCGAGAAGGGTGCGCATAAGCGCGGGATCCCCCTCTATCTTTTCTTCTCCAGCAATCGCAGAGTAAGGTGGGGCCGGCGGTGCTCGAGTCACCGGCTCCCGGATTGCAGCTGGAGTTCCTGGGTCGGACCGTAGTCGTTCCGTACGGATCGTCTCGTCTTCTCGTACGTGCACGGGCATAGGCGTTGGCTCGCCCCCGACTACCGTTGCAGGCATAGGTTCTGGGGCTGTCATGGTCCCCACTTCTTCACTTTCTGGAGTGCGCACTTCTGGCCGGACAGCCGTATCCGCCGCACTCTCCACTGGTATCTCCACTCGTTCGCCACCCGTCCCGACATCTAGCCGTCTTCGGAGGGATGACTCCATCACTGGGGTGATGACTCGCCGCAGGCGTTCCTGGGCGTCCCGAAACCACGGGGCCGTCATCTAATTTTGTTTTTGTCGTCAAAGCAGCAATTTGCCGGCTACTGCTTGACTGCGCGCTTGAGCCGGTTTGCTAGAGGATATGGTCGTCCTCCCCGGCCTACCTGTTCTGGGAGATGGCTGTCTCCCCCAGGCGAACTCTTTTTTTTTTTCTCGGTTGTCTTGAGGATATGGTTGTCCTCCCCGGTCTGCCGTTCTGGGAGCGATGGCTTACTCCCCGCTCCCCAGGCGATTGTTTTTCGAGACTCACGACAACGTCCGCTCACGTTCGAACACGCCGAACGCTTGTTCCGCTTCGCGTATCGGAGTGACACCCTCGATTCGCCGGAACCGCACTCACAAACACGTCGGCTCTGCACTCGCTCAAAGCCTGAACACCGATTCGCCGCCGGGCGCGGGAGACTGACAGTCCGGGATTCGCGTAACAACAACCCCGGAAACTATCAGTTCCCGTTTCTGAGACCACCTGTGGTGGAAACTCATCTCACCCGCCCCTCTTCGTCTAACCGTCGGTCACAACGTGACCGCTCAACTGTCCTGAACCACGGGTGGTTCCACCACACGTCCAACCAAGCGCTCACACTCCGCTCACGCCATGCTGTCGAACATTCAATTGAGGGTAATTTCAAGGAACCAGCAAGAATCGATAGATTCCAATGGGAGATCCAGCAAGATATGCTAGATCGGCAAGAGCAACACAGGTCCTCGGTACAGGAGTATCCTTGGAGAAGCAGGTGTGGGTGTCAAGCATGACACCGCCAAATTCAAGGTAACAGGCAGGTAACAGGCACATAAGTGGGGGGGGGATGGTTATTACCGCCACACAGGTGAACTTACTGGGGTTAGAGATTGGGACTAGGTGAACTTACTGGCGAACTTACTGGCCTGCACTTGTCCTTACTACTAATCGACCGATGTTTGTCTGTCTGTCTGTTTGTTTGTTTGTTTGTCTTTAAATGTCGACTGCTAAGAGGGGGGTGTGTGTGGGGAGCATGTTTGTTTGTTTGTCCCTCGATTTAGGGTAAGGATCAGGTAGGCCCGCGAGCCAGCCAGCCATTGATCCTCCAAGCCGTCTACGGCGACCTCGCAGACTGTTTCCACGACCCGCGGCGGCTCTTTCAGCGCGCCATTCTCACGCCCCGTCGAAACGATGTTGTCGATGCTGACAACGCGCGCATGACCGCGGCCTTTTTTTCCCGGAGACGAGGCGTCGGAGTTCTTTTCGGCCGACTAGGTTGGGTCGGACGACGACGCCTCGCTCTCAAGAGTCGAGTTTTGAACTCCCTGACAACCAACGGCATGCTGACTTTGATCGCGAGCTTAAAGTCTTCGCAACCTCGACCCGTCGCACGGCCACTGCAACGGTACCAGATACATGATCGATCGTGTCGTTGTCACCGAGGCTCCTCCAACCTGTATCCCTTAAGGCCCGCCGACGCCAAACGATCACCAAGAGCCAGGGCCAGACGCCCCGCGAGGTCGGCGTCCTCTTGGCGAAGCCCGTCTTCTGCCACGTCCAGCTCTACGTGGCTCTCTGTCGATCGGCAACCCCGAGGATATCCTCGTTAGGGTCGACGACTCCACCTACCCCACACGTGCTGCGCAATACCGATAAGCCCCCTCCCGGCGTCTACACGCGCACTGTAGGTGAACTTACTGGGACAAGGTGAACTTACTGGGGTTAGAGATTGGGACTATGTGAATATAGTGACCAGGTGAGCTTACTGAGACCAGGTGAACTTACTGGGGTTTTTAGAGTAAACTCAAGGGCTGGCGGCGCGTGCGGATCAAAGCAGCTTGGATTGGCGGGGGTGAGAGCGACGAGCTCAAAGGAGTGGGTGTGAGCACGAGTGGGTTTACGCCGAACTTACTGGGGTTAGAGATTTGGACAAGGTGAACTTACTGACCAGGTGGACTTACTGGGACCAGGTGACCAGGTGAACTTACTGGGGTTAGAGATTCGGACTAGGTGAACTTACTGGCCTGCACTTGTCCTTACTACTAATCGACAGATGTTTGTTTGTCTGTTTGTCCCCCGATTTAGGGTAAGGATCAGGTAGGCGCGAGAGTAAGGATCAGGTAGGCGCGAGAGCCAGACAGTGATCCTCCAAGCCGTCTACGGCGACCTCGCAGACTATTTCCACGTCCCGCGGCGGCTCTTTCAGCGCGCCATTCTCACGCCCCGTCGAAACGATGTTGTCGATGCTGACAACGCGCGCATGACCGCGGTCTTTTTTTCCCGGAGACGAGGCGTCGGAGTTCTTTTCGGCTGACTAGGCGGGGTCGGAAGACGACGCCTCGCTCTTACAGTAGAGTTTTCAACTCCCTGACAACCAACGGGATGCTGACTTTGAGCACGAGCTTAAGGTCTTCGAAACCTCGACCCGTCGCACGGCCACTGCAACGGTACCAGCTACATGATCGATCGTGTCGTTGTCACCGAGGCTCCTCCAACCTGTATCCCGTAAGGCCCGCCTACGCCAAACGATCAACAAGAGCCAGGGCCAGACGCCCCGCGAGGTCGGCGTCCTCTTTCCCAAGCCCGTCTTCTGCCACGTCCAGCTCTACGTGTCTCTCTGTCGATCGGCATCCCCGAGGATATACTCATCTGGGTCGACGACTCCACCCTACCCCACACGTGCTGCGCAATACCGATAAGCCCCCTCCCGGTGTCTACACGCGCACTATAGGTGAACTTACTGGGACCACGTGGACTTACTGGGGTTTGAGATTGGGACTAGGTGAACTGAGTGACCAGGTGAAACTGGGACCAGGTGAACATACTGGGGTTTTTAGAGTAAAGGGTTTTTAGAGTAAACTCAAAGGTTGGCGGCGCGTGCGGATCAAAGCAGCTTAGATTGGCGGAGGCGAGAGCGACGAGCTCAAAGGAGTTGGTGTGAGCTAGGTGAACTTACTGACCAGGTGAACTTATATGAAACTTACTGGGACCAGGTGAACTTGCTGGGGTTAGAAATTGGGACTAGGTGAACTTACTGGCCTGCACTTGTCTAGATTAAGATCTGGTTCTTTACCAGGGGCTTAATTAAGGCTTACAAGTACAAGTGCGGGCCAGTAAGTTCACCTGGTCCCAAATCCCAAACCCCACATCCACTCGGCCCCAAATCTCAAACCCCTTTCGTGCTGCTTCGTCGGACCATCGCGAACAGTCGTCCTTCTAAGGGTGCCCCACGTCTTCGTTCTCTGTCCGGCACGAATGAGTCAAGTGCAGGCCAGTAAGTTCACCTGGTCCCAATCTCAAACCCCATATCCACTTGGTCCCAAATCTCAAACCCCAGAAAGTTTCGCACTTTGCCGACTTCGGCGGTGGAGAGATTTGACCCTCTCCGGGTACATGGTAGAGACTGCGTGCAGTCTTAGGCGTGTACAGACCATTCCGCTTGCCACATGCTACTACACAAGGTAGGGATTTAGGCCTAACTCCTTAAGGACATTAAGTCCCATAGAAGCGTTCACACTGACAATGAGGAATGAAGCCTCCATTAATTAAACAGACAACTCCATACCTGACGGTACGCACCTGGAGGTCTAGTCCTTGTTGGAAGTGAACTGCAGGTCTAATTCTTCATAATCTGAGATATAAGGGCGGAAGGGTAAGGAAGGAAAGAGGGAAAGCCGCATTACGGAGAGAAAACCCTCTTGTGGAGATAGGTGTGAAAGGAGTGAGAAGTTCCAGTGCCGTACACACAATAGTGTAGCTCTCTGGACCCCCTCAACGTGTGAAAGACGGGTGTATGAATTTCAGCCTTTTTTGAGGGCGAAATTGGGTAATGTACATAGGAGCTGCGAACAGGTGAACAAACAACAACAAGACATGGGGAGGTATCACGACAGATTAATTTAAGAGGTCGGGCGTGTCGTGATATTGCGTAAAGAAGCGGTATCCACAACATCAGATGTATGGTCCAATTCATCCTCGCTATTATCTTCCAGTTCCTTCAACTCTGGAGAGGAAGAATCGTGATCTTCGGAGGATTGGTCATCGACAGTATTGTTCGTAGTCATAGCATCACTTAAGGTGACCAGGGGGGGCATAACAGACGAGAGGAAGGACATAGCTGCGTCCGGTGTTTGTGTATGCAGTTCAAGTGCCGGGATAACACGATCCTGTGCATTAGACATAGCTGCATGTACATTATGCGCTGCATCGTCGATTAGAGCTTGCTGTGATTCATTATAGGTATTTGGAGGAAACTGTCCAATAGACGAAATAAGCGATCGTGAAATTATGTGGACAAAGACAGCTAAGGTTGGTACAATGTTATCTTGATTCATCTGTAGGCTTGATAGTATGTTATCCAAGAGCGCGACATGCTTGATGTTTTCAGTTACTTGAGTATGTAGATCGTCGTAAGCTTATTGTACCTGGGTTAAGTGCTTTAGTGTAACCGATAGCTGTTGATCTTTTGCCATCAATTGCTGTTCACTGTTAGTGAGACGTGAGGATAACGATTGAATCTCTTCTTTTAACTGGCGTAGAGATTCAACCATGTTGTCATTAGATGTGTCTGGCGTGGACTCAGCGGATGGGGTTTCGGCTGGTGCTGGTGTTACACCTTCCGATAATGTATTATCTGAAAAGGCATCGATTATGGCGGAGGGATAGCCAACCTGGACTAGCACGTTTTTAAAAGAGGATTGATGTTCTGGAGAGATTTGACCCTCTCCGGGTACATGGTAGAGACTGCGTGCAGTCTTAGGCGTGTACAGACCATTCCGCTTGCCACATGCTACTACACAAGGATCAGCACCTTTAGTGACCCACCAAGTGCCGTTCTAAAGTCCATGGACTCGGCGCAAATCACACCGCCAATGCTTTCGTTTCGTGTCGTGCAATTGTTCCTCGAACATCTGGTGCCTGAAACAGGTATAACTCAGTACTTCCTACAGGGCTTCTACACGTGGGAATCCGTCCTGCGCGGATCTAACGATCTCGCTGGCGCTCTCCTAAGCCATAGTATCGACGAATACGACAAGGACCCCGACAACCACTCTACCGCCGGGAACACGCAAGATTCCCAAGGCCGTTACGTCTACTACAAGGGTGTCTACCGCAAGTTCGGCAAGCACTTCCTGGACAACGTCTACGAGCCAAAGCTCCAAGAACTCAAAGCCCAAGACAAGGGCCCAACCGATATGACAAAAGGCAAGTTATATCCGATCACTCAACCGCATCTCCAAGGAAAAGAAGCCGACTTCATCGTATATCTCCGCGAGACCGCACACCCCCTCTTTCGCCGTTTCCTACATGCCGGTAGCGACTCCGTCAAGCACCCAGCATACGACGAAATCGACGCACTCGGATCCTCCTACCCGATAGGACTCGAATTCGTGCTTCAAGTTCGCCTCGCGCACGACAAGCATGCGGGCCAGAACCACATCCATCATGCGCATTATGTTTACAATGCCTTTATGGACACGCCGTTCAACCCTGAAATCCATGAGCCAGCTCACTACATCGACTACATGCGCCATGTCCAACAGCAACGCCGCCAGATCACCACGGACGCTTCTCTCCAACTTCCTGATGACAAGATCCTCAAAGAAATTCACCAAACTCTCCGCTTCGAGTACCCCCCAAGCTTGCTTGACTCCCGCGCCCCAACACACATCAAGGGCTTTGCACGTCTTGCTAGCTGTCTGCGCACTCCCAACGATTCGCTGTTACTCGACGAAGACAAGGACGCCATCCACCACCTTCCTAAGCTCGTCGCTCGCATCACCGTCATCTCAGCGTTTGAGCGCAACTTTTGGGCTCACCTCAAGCCTCACCCCACTCTTAACTTCAAGCCATTGCGCTTCGTTGCGGACTTTGGTCGTCTGCCAGCAAAGGATAAAAACAACCCCCGCTTTCGCTCCCGCCGTCATGGTCTCCACCTCACCGAAGACGATGATGACACCACTCCATCTGAAGACGACACCCCACCGGACCCCATTGAAGACACCGACCCCGCCGCCGTTTTTCTCACGGAGGCCAATCTTGATCAAGAGGAAGACAATGACCTTATTCACCAACTCCACGACTACCGCAAGAAGCAAATTTCGCGACACGTCAAAAAGCACCCTCCAGGCAAAAAGCCACCAAATCCTTGCTCCCCGTCTTACTACGACGTCAATGACAGTCCTAAACCCAAGGCCACCCCTGTCACCCCACCGAAGAACAAGCACCGTCCCCGCGCTCCTCCTGTCACCCCTGACAAACGCGAGCACCCGCATCTTCGCAAGGTCACCTTCCCAACACAACCTCATCCACCCAAACCGTCTACTCCAGACCAACGCGTCAAGGTCCCCCTTCGTGAAGTCCGT
This sequence comes from Chrysophaeum taylorii, assembly GCA_029834535.1. NCBI lineage: Eukaryota > Pelagophyceae > Pelagomonadales > Pelagomonadaceae > Chrysophaeum > Chrysophaeum taylorii. Next base: position 21,362 of record JAQMWT010000607.1, on the reverse strand, counting down.
CGCAAGCTCCAAACCACACGGAACCTTAGCCAAGCCGGTCGCCAACATACGTCCAGCTCCGAGCATACGAACAAGCTCATCAACCTCATCACCACCATTTCCGACGAGATACTTCTTTCCGAAGCCGAAACTGACGCCGCCGAATTCCTCCAGATGTTAACGTCCGCCCGAATTCCTCCAGATGTTAACGTCCGCTCCCCCAGACGATCAACCTGATGAGGACGAAGCCGAAGCCGATGAACAAGACGACAAAGGACATCTCGGCTTATATGACGACAAAGGCCAGCTAGACCTCTACGCCGACGCCATTCCCGAAACCCAAGATGAAGAAGATTCCGACGAAGACTACGCCAAACGTCACAATGACTACCTGCGTGCTCTCCACAAGAGTCGGCTTTTCCCCTGATGGTTGCCGACGACGCCTGTGCCGACAACCACACCTTACTTCATCAGGCACCAAACCTCCAGATGTCGAACTTCCCGACTTCATCCACTAGTTCCACACGAGTCGCAGATTTTCTTTGTGCAACTTACACTCCAAACAAGACCTCAAAGAAAACTAGCTCCTTGCACGGCTGCAATGGCCCCGGCACTAAAACCTCATTGATTGACGCTGGCGCATCTTTCTGCTTTGCGCGCACAATTCTAAATTTTGTTCCCGAGACCATTCGCCGAATTCCCGAACACACCATTCATATGGGACAAGGCAATCTTTCCAGTCACTTTATCGGTGTTAAACCGTTGTATCTGCAGGCTGCAGGTCTCTCTTCAAAGGATACAAAAGACGACACAGGTTGCTTGTATATCTCGTAGTTATGGTAGTCCCGCAATTTCGACAAGGTCTTCGAGTTCTTGCAACATCCCAGCTCAAAGCTCTGCATGTACAAGCAGCAGATCCGCCACTGCCCCACGAGCCCTACCTGTATGAGCTCTTAAAATCCTCGACCTCAGACCCCAACAATTACGCAACACTTCTAGGAAAGACCGCCGTCGTACTTGCCGCTCGCAAGCCTAGCGGCCTGTTGTCCCTGCCATCCCAGCCCCGAAAAACATTCGCCACTGTGGTTAGCTTTCTCACAAGAACACGATTGCCACTCCACGGTGAGATTGCACACATCACACAGCATATCGCAAAGACACGCTCACAATCGCACACGCTTGACTTCGCGAAGTTACAAAATCATTCCACGTATCTTACCGAACTGCTCAACATCAAACCTCCTGTCGTCCACTACGCCTTCAATGGCTCCGCAGACCTCTCTGTGCAAACACAAACCCCTCTGCTCAAAACAGCCATTATTGCAGGTGGACTTCACCAGGAAGGTTTCGACACTTTTCGCAAACGCTTCGACAAACGCCTAACTGTCGTAGTCACCTGTGAAATCAACGATATCCTGCGCACCCGTGCGCAACACCTCTTCCCGCTTGCCAAGCACTATGCGGACCTCAGAAAACTCAATGCTGCACTCCAAACCGGCAAAATCCGACTCCCTACATTCGGCCTGACAGTTTTTACATTGCCCTGCCAACACCTCAGTGTAATGAAGGACTACGACGGTTATGCCACTCCGGTCACCGCCGACCTTTTTGTCAAAGAACAACTCCGCTTCGTTCGTTGCACGCTCCCGACCTATACCATTGTCGAGAACGCCCCTCCCAACCCCCGAACTCAACATGAGTATGCTCAACTCGCCACAGGTTATCACCGCTTAGGCTACTTCCGCCATTCCGGCGTCTACAATGCTTCTGCTTTTGGTGATGTCATCAGCAAGACACGCTATCTCGCTGTGTATGCCCGGCACCCGCTCACCGGCTACAACCTCGAGAAAACCGCCTCCCCTTGGTTAACCTCGCCTCCGAGCATGGTTCCTCTCCTGGATCCCAGTCACACCACCCCTGACGATCTCTGGATCGCCAAACCCGCCCTTCGTGGTACAGTGTCCCCTTCCACATTGGACTACTACCAGCACAAGGCCACCTACTCCTACAAGCCCGCAAACGCCTCGAAACTCTCGATTTCCGAGAATGCCCGCATCTGCCAAATGCTCGCACGTCTCCACAAGCCCTTCACGGACCTCGGTCTCGATGCCGACGGCACCCCCTACGCCACCATGGCGTCCATTTCCAACCTACTGGTTTTCACGCTCCTGCACAACCATTTGTCGCAACACCCCACTCTCGCCGCTTGGAACACCATCCGCTGTTTTTATGCATCAGAGTCTCAATGTGCTTACCATTTGGATGGAGCCATCACCAGCACCGCCGCTACTGCCGTCGCCTGCGGCTACTTCCCGCGCCTCCCTCACCCTCCATTCCAGGCCCCCTAAGACTTTCGACTGTTCCCATCAACCCGTAGTCTTCTCCCCAACGCACCCCTTTTCCCTGGATGTTCCCAAGGGCACCGCCTTTCTGGTCGTCGCTTACACCACCTCCTTGGCCGCCGCTCACAGCTGTTCGCGCCCGTCCACTTGGGTCCACTATATGAATCGTTCGCATCCTGGCTTTGCCGCGATCGACTCACAAGGGCGAATTTCTCTCGATGACCCCAGGGGACTCGTAATGTCCAAAGCACGTCCCACTTACGCGGACTATGTCGGCCACATCGGAGACACACTTCAGAAGAGCACCAAGTGCTACTCGGTCACTGGCTCGTACCCAACCAACACGAGCTACTCCAATGCCTTGCTGCTGATCTCGCCAGACCACATACGTTACGCGACCCTCAACGAAATCGCCAAATTTGGACACCACTCGGACCCGGAACTGCTCCGCCTGTTCAAACAGCACCCGCCGTACTTCGCGTTCAAGGCACTGGCCAACGCCGTCCCGCACCACATGTTGCAGGCAAAGTACAGCGCGGTCCTCGCATTCCACGAATCGCACCACCACGTGAACCTTCACGTCGAATGGGCTACAATACGCAATGGCATCCCCAGCCCTGGAGACATCTACCAGGTTGCAGAATTCTTCTCAGCCATCTCCAGCCGTCTCCTAGCAGAGGAAGACCTAAACCTCACCTCCCTCTTCAATGCCGTTGCAGATGCTCACCATGATGCGATCCGCAAACCAAGCTAATCGACAAACCTCGAGACGCTTCTTGCCAAGGCAACAGTTGCTAAGATCCGAGTCGACAAGCGACCCAGCCCCCCCAGCGCTTCGACTGCCGCACTGCCTCCCTTGCACCAGCCCGGCACCACTCAGCACGCCAAAAGAGTGCTCTTGGTCACTCGCTGGCACCGCACACACCACCAGCAACCAGAGATTCTTCGCCGCACGATTGCCGCTAATGTAACGAATCTCCGCCCAGGTGATGATCGGTATCTGCAAGACTGCAGCGAATGCAAGCGCTGTCAATCGCATGTCAGCTTCCGTCACAAGAACATTTCCTGGTCACAGGACGAACTGGCCCACGCTCCTGGCCAGCACCTCCACATGGATGTATCCTACCCGAGCATCCACAAGTGCTACGGCGGATTTCGCTATATCGTGCAATTCGTGTGTATCATCTCAGCACACAAATGGGTCTATTTCCTACGGAAATTAGACGCACAAGATGTTATGGCCGGCATCCTCTATGTGGTTAACGTCATCAAAGTCGAACTCGATGTCCATGTGAACATCATATCCTCTGACGCATTCTCGACTTTTCGCACCGAAGCCTTCCACCCTCTCAAGGTGCAGCTTCGTCTCCAATTCCAAATCCTTGGTCGCCACCTCCACCAGCGGAACTTTGCCGAAAACATCATAAAGGAAAACACCCGCGGCACTGTGGTTCGTCTTCTCAACCTTCGCAGTGTACGCGTCGAAGGAAAGTCTATTGCAGCTGAGTATTATCACCCATTTGCTCTCCTGCATAAGATCCAAGCCGACAACCAGCGCTCTCACGGACCGCCTTCGCGCACGCACATGCCACGCACCGTTCCCCGGCGTATCATGTCGCCCACGGCACCGCTCTTGAAGCTTCCCCCCTTTGGCGAACCTGTCACTTTTGTCTACCCTCAAAGTCGCAAACTGGAACCTTCCAGCGTCTCTGCCTCTTACTTTCATAGTAACAACTATCGCCCGATCCTCCCCGGTACGGACCGATTTATCCGTGATGTTCACAGCACTATCCTGCTTGTACATCAAGGGCGATATGGAAAAAACGTCACCTCAAACGACTTTCACGTCGACGCGGACATGCCAGTCAACCGAAACAATGAGTTCGAACGGATCAAAGCACTTGCACAGATCCCACCAAAGGCAGACAAGAGGATCCACTACCAGGCATAAGCGAACAGCAAATGCCGGAAATTAGACAGGAATCAAAAAATGAGGGCGAGACTCACGAAGACGAGCACGATGACCAACCTAGCGATGACGACAACCACAAAGAACTGGATCCAACTCCCGCTGCAGATTCAAGTCCCGTCAGCGACGCGACGCCTGAACAGGATTTTTCGTTCCTCAACCGGCCACCTCCACCGGATAGGTAGCATTCCGATGCCCAAACGAAAAGATCGCCTAGAGGTTGTTCTCGACGATTCAGGTTTTACTCCAGTTCTCGTGCATCGCAACCAGAGCGATAAACTCAAGGCAGATCTCAATGACAAACGTGGATTCCGCATCCCTAAGGATCAACTCTACATCGTGAAACGTGTTGACGATGGGAAACTCTCCACCAGACGCATTCTCGCCTCCGAGTATGGTCGCAACTGGAAATACCAGCAGGAGCAATCCACGGCTCACGCCACAGCCAACATGTCCAGTACATTGATGTTCCTCATAAGTGTCAGCGCTCTGCACCAGGGCCACGCCGCCAGCACTGCCTCTGCTCTCAACATTCGAAGAGATGCCAAGCCGCCTAATGATGTCCCGAAAGGATGTCTCCTAGCAAGTACCACACAAGACTATGGTATCATGGGCGGCACCGCACTGGATTTGCAGAGATAAACCGACGCGGAACTCTTGTACGTTGACTTCCCCAGGAAGCCATACCACTCGTCTGTGTTGGTTGACCACCTTGACAACGACAATTCTGTTCTCGAGAACTACACGTGCCATGACGAAATGTCACCGGCAGAGTACTCTGCGCGTCAATGGAACAAAGAATTCTGTTGTATGGGCTCCTCTCTTTTATTGGACATCTCCGCGCATCAACACTACCATCTAGCTTCTCGTCACAGGCATGCCTTCATGCATGATTCTGGCGAACTCGGACACCTCTTCCTAAGTCAAAGTGATCCAAATCAAGATATTCTACAAGAAGTCATGGACTATGATTTGCAGCACATCGATCACGTCGTGTTACAACTTGTGACCGCCGAAGATATCGTATATGAGCCTGCAAAGATTGTCGAACTTAAAGGACACAACGAAGAAGATAAGTTAAAGCACATCGCTTCGATTCGCCAGGAAATTGAAGGATTGTGCTCCAATGGTGTATTCAAGCTTGAGCCTTTACCACCAGACCGTTCGTCCATCACGACAAAGCTCGTGCTGAAGATCAAGTATTTTGCTGACGGCACTCCAGACCGCTATAAAGCTCGTCTAGTCGCCCGAGGTTTCTTGGCACGTGTAGGTATTGACTTTTATGCCACATCCTCACCAACCGCAATGCTCGCTACCAACCGGCTACTGCTCGCCATTGCTGTGAAGCACAAGCTCCCTGTCGCGCACGCGGACATTCCTCAGGCATTCATCCAATCCGCACTCGATCGCCTGGTATGGATCGACTTTCCTCGAGGAATACGTGTCTCTCCAAATCTTGTCCAGCAGATACAGAAGAACCATCCAGAGTCGAAGCTCGCTCTCCGACTCGGCAAGGCTCTCTATGGCCTCAAACAGTCAGCTTTGTTATGGAATATTAAGCTCGACTCATTTATTCGACAGCATGAGTTCGAACGCTCACAAGTCGATACTTGTCTTTATATCAATTGGGATCGATCTATCAACCAATGGGTATTACTATCCGTTTCAGTCGATGACCTATTGATCACTGGTACCAACACTGCCAAAATTGCGTCTCTTCGCACCACACTGGAGACCGAATATGGCAAGGGTACATGGCATGACAACATCCGATCCTTTCTTGGCATCGATGTCCACTACAATGTATCCGCTAGTCATCTCACTATGAATGTTGCAGCGAAGATCAACAAGATGCTTGCTGAGCATAAGCTCAATCTACATAGCCTAGACGTCCCCTATTCGGACATCCTCGTCCAAAAACCTTCTATTAAACTTCTCTCAGACTTGGCTACTACCTTATATGTATTACGCCAAAACTTCCCTTTCTATTGTGGCACCAGCATTTACTTGTCTGTCACATGTCGACCGGACATCACCACCTTGTGCAACAAATGCTGCAAAGGGATGCACAACCCTGACCAAACCCATCTTCTGCACTTATATGTTTTACTTCGCTATTTAAAGGGCACTCCGAATGATTCCCTTGACTATTCATCCGACAGCCCGTCTATTACCCCCTTTATTCAGCATCTGATCGCTCACTATCCTGAACTGCATCATCTTCGTTCACCTATTATGTGTTTTACTGATGCAAGCTTTGCTGATCGTTCTGACCCTCGCTTACGATCCAATTCTGGTGCATGTATATTCGTCTTTGGCAGTCTCGTATTTTGGTCTAGCAAACGCCAGACTCTCGCTGCCAAGAGCACCATGGAAGCTGAACTCATCGCCGCCAGCGCAGCCGCTGAATGTCACTGGTTCTACAAGCTTTTCTCCTCCCACCCCTATCTGTTTTCGTGTGATCAAGCTCACGCTATCCCCCTGCTTATTGACAACGCTAGCGCACGACACGTCGCTAATCATCCTAAAGTCAGTGCTCCTTCTCGTCATATCAACTTACGAGAATTTCGCATTCGTGACTACCAAGCTAACTCGATCATTAGACCTCGCTGGTGTCCTACTCTCTACCAGGTCGCTGATCATTTTTCGAAGCTCCTTCCACGCAATTTATCCCACAAGTTCAAAAACGCCTACGGTGTTCACTCAACCTCTTCTCCACCGCCATCTCGCCAAGTTACTCTTTCTGCTACTCTTCCACCGTACGACTCTGTCCAGAACACTCTCCATGTTCTTGTCGATGGTAAGACGCTCCCCGCTTAGTTTGATCCAGATTTCGCTCCCCACTTCGACGTACCGCGCCCTTTCTTCTTGTTGATTTGTGCGATGTGCGATCGGTCACATCATGGGATAGCTTTAATTCGCAACAGTCAGCAGCCCTTCCAACTTTCCTGCTTTAACGATCCAGCGGCCCACATCAGAGCTATAATCCTCCGCCTTGGAAAGTCTATTGCTATTAATAAGCAGCTCAACAGCTAAACGGAGATCAGCAGCCCTATCGGTCTTCCATTCCAGGAAAACGCGATCGAGAATTTGATTCCGGAGGATTTCGTAGTCCTTGCATGACCGAGTATATGCTTCGTACGAGTCGTACTCGAGGAAAGCATCGGCATGACTGGACCGTAATAATTGCTTGATATGCTTGATTTGCAAGGATACCTTGCGGTTCTGAAGCTGAAACCGATTTCCTTCGTTAAGAAACTCAACTACAGGAGCTTCGAGCTTCAATATATCCGCGCCTGTGATCGCCTTGGGTGCGGCTCGTGCTGCGTGTTCTGCCATAGCAGTTGACGGGGAACCTGTGGGTTCAGTCACGCAGCTGACACTGTGTAGACATTCTAAGGGGGTCTGTCTATCGGTGTCTATGTACACTCATCGTTTTCGATGGAAAGATGTGTCTATATGACGACTGTGCAAGCTGTGAGTCCAGAGTAGTGTCGCTAAGCGTAGTCACTCAGGCAGCTGGTTAGTTTTGGTGCTCTCAAGGAGCTTGTTAAGTGCATTGCCATGTGGAATGTACGAGTGGACGTACCCAAAATATTCCATAACATGTGTGCAAGAGTACAGGTTAGCCAATTACACACACATCAACATTGACATGACAATACGATGCTATGAACAGGTGCACTCAAGGTTACACGATCACGTGTGCAAAAAAAAATATTATATACAGCCCAATGGTAATGGCGATATATTGACAAGCGTGCCACATGGCGAGGCTGGACTGGCGCGGTAGCAGTCCAATACCCATAGGTTACGTGCATGTTGACACATGGTTTCTCAGGGACCCGCCTGGGCCCATAACCTGCAGAGCATTTAGCAAGCAGTGGTAAGTCACCTGGGAAACCATCCCGTCTCATCGTGAACGTCTGGAAGGTCAATTCGGGGAATGAAAGGTTATGTTCCCTATATCCTCAGAACACGACAGGCGGCATCTAGAACTACACGAGAAAGGTTAAGTGTATAGTGCTACATACCTCGGGACGCGCTAGACCATGATGATGAGCGTAGGCACAAATCAGAGGACTATTAGATTGTGTAGAAAGGAAGAAGAAGGGTAAGGAAGAGATCACGTTCTCAACGGACGGATAAGGGTAAGAGGCAGCAGATTTCTCTGCACGATTAAGAGACAGATTCGAGGACAGACTACCGCTGCTCTCACGCTCTGCTGAAGAATAACACAGCGTTTTCTTGAATCAAAGGTGGCAAAGTTAAGTGAACTAACCCTAAAACAGGGGGTACTAACCCTAGTTCCGATTTTCTATCTCTAGGTTGGCATTTTGCTTGGGTTCAGGAACGTCAGTGAGCGAGACTCGTCAGGAAATCCTGAGGCTCTGCTGATACCGGGACTGGTGCCCAATACCTAGAGAACAGTAATTTCAACTGTGTTACCCTTCAGCCGAGCGTGAGAACAGTGGTAGTCTGTCCTCGAGTCTGTCTCCTGGAACGAGGACAGCCGGTGTGATTAACACAGCGTTTTCTTATATCAAAAGGAAGAAGTTAAGGGACTAACCCTAGAATAGGGGGTACTAACCCTAATTCGGATTTTCTATCTCTAGTACACTGGCCAGCATGTACGTCTGATTTGCTTGAGCCCAATGGAGAAATCTTATAACATCACACCTTATCCTTAATCAATATAGAGCTTGCACTTATGTGGCCGGTAGCTCTTGGTCCGTCATCAAACATACCAAGTCGAAGTTTGAGGAAGTGAAGCAGGGCGGCACCTTCGGGCGTCTTGGGAGTGACGTCTGGTATTTGAGTTGCTGTAGCCGCGAGCGCTGCCATGAGAGGTCCTTCCATCGCGGGCTGGTTCTGCAGCTGCTGTTCAAGATCAACGGGTTGTGGTCGTCTGACCAGAGCCTCGCAGAGCCAGACTAAGGCTGGACGCGTCGCAAATCTTACAGCTTCAGAAACGTCCAGGTCGAGATAGCGTGACATCCTTGCCGCAGCCTCGAAGCCGATGACGTCGTGAGGTTGGGCAAGGGCGCGCTGTGCCACATCTCGCGCAAACTCTGCATCCGGTTTATTGGTTGCCAAGACAGCGAGGGCCATAGCTCCACAAGGACCGTCGAGTCTTCGCTCGAGCTCCAGCAGGTGTTCATCCTTCAGTTCAACTTCTGCTCTCCAGAGCAAAGCCAAAGGGGCGTCTCGCACTGGGACTTCGCCTGATGGTTTGAGACCCTTGCATAAAAGCGACAAAGGGCCACAAACATCGAGAAATTCTTCAGGGAATTTGCCTAGGAGTCGCGCGATCGGCCTCCTGAGTCGCTTCTCATCAACAAACGGGAGCAACGCCGTTAGAGCGCGCGCGACAGGGGCGCTGTCATGGTAGAATAGCGGAGTTGGATCGATAGCCATCGGCCGGCGAGCCAAAGCTAGCGCTGCGGCGTCAATCGCCGGGGAAACAAGAAGCTCAGGTAGAACTTCGGAGGGTACAACCTCCCAAAACGCTGGTACGATGTGCGCTTGGCGCATTAAGTCGACAGCCCCGCTTTTGGCTAGGGCCTCGGGAGCGGCAGATGCCACGGCGGCCCCAAGGTTCCTCGATGCTCGCAGGAACGCCGCTTCAGAGGCAGTGCCCATACACGATCGACAGCACTCCCGAAATTCAGGAGAATCTTTCAGCTCTATATATTCTAGGGCTTCCACGGCACGCGCTTTCAACAGTTTCGATGCAAAGGGAGCAATTCGTTGGGTTCTTGGGGCGAGCAAGGCTAGCATGTCGGTATCTAATGAATCGAGACACTCGTCAGTCAAATGTTCCCAGCGAGTCAGAGCGACCGCTCGCAAAGTATCTGTGTCATTCGGTCTCAGAAGCGCGACCGCCTTCTTGTCATTGGTGTAAGGGAGTAGCTTTAAAGCATCTGGGCGGATGTCGTCAATGGAGAATGGTCCTCTGGGCTCTTCACCTCTGATCAACCAAACCACACTCGCATCAACATGTTGTTTTGTCGAGAGAAGATATCTCACCGCAGCGGCTGCGACCTCAGGTCCTTTGTGACCTCCCAGCAATGGCGTTATCGCCGTGGTGTCTACAGGGAGACCGATCGTTGTCAGTGCATCCAGCGCTGCTTCGGTTTGTAGCTCGACGAGTCTAGAAAGAGCTGAACCGGTCGTCGCGGTCGGATTCACAGGTAGGGCATCAGAAATGACCGTCTCTGCGAGCGGTACCAAAGCGGCCGCCTCCTCTCTAGAAAGACCGTCTTGAGGTTGCCAAGAAGATAACCGTTGGACCAGGCCCGGAGTCAGAGCGACTGCAGTTGCTGTTGAAATTGCCATAACATGGTTTCTCGTCATTTCGGGCGCGAGACGCGCGGCTCCTTCAATGGCGCGCGCCGCGATTTCCGGGGTTTCATAAAGATATTTGTCAACGCAAGCCTTCACGACCCGCTCGTGGTCTCCATAAAGCTCTTCTTTTTCTTGAGTTATAGGCTCGGGGATAATGAGTCGGAGAATATCAAGATCTAGGGGAAAGGTTAACGATGCAAAGAAAATTTGGATATCTTTCGCAGGCCTTCGGCCATTGGCAGAGATGATAATGTCTCCTTTGCGTAGTGGGTCGTGAGAGTTTTCCACACAGCAAAAGCCACGGAACCCAATCGTACACCCCAGAGGACCTTCAACAGTAAAATGGAGAGTCTCGTATTGGGCGGTAGGATCAGACCACCACTCTTCTCTAGGAGGGCGTGGGTCAGATTTAGGTGGCCTCGTTAGGGCTGCATAAGCGGCTATACCTTCGGGACAATCCTGCGAAATAGCAAACTGTAAACCCGCACTCGTCGCCCGAAACGGTGCCAGCGCCGACAGCACGGCGCAGCTTTCTGGCGACGGCCGTTTGAGGATCTCCTCGAGCAGACCAGCATTTAAAAGTTCACGGATGAGCTCTCGACAGTCTCGAGGCTTGGCTGCCAGTCCTCTTTTTCGAGCAAACTTAAGCGTCTTTGGCCAAGGGGCATCTCTCACAGTTTCACAAGCAGCGATCATCGCCGCGCGGACAGGCCCTTCGTATTCTAACCTTCGCCCATTGACCGCGATAAGTTCGTCCTTCGGAGCAACACCCGACGCCCGAGTAAAGGGGTTGGTTCTGTGCACGGCCGGTGAAATGAGTGACCTCTGCTGTCCAGCTGTAAGTTCCAGGCCAAGCCCATTCTGCCCGCCAGACTCAAAAGTAAGCTCGTACGACTCCTCTCTTTCCAGGGGTTGCTCCTCAGGCACGTCAAGGTCAACTTCAGGGTCTTCGTGTTTGCTTGGATAAAATTCCGTCAGGAGCCTAGCGAGAGATGGAATCAAATCAATTCCATTACAGATCGCGTCAACAATTTTCTGCGCAGGTAGCTCTCGTCGAAGAACATCGGGGCAACGTTCCGCCATCGCGCGGATCAGGGGCTCGACCATGAGGTCGCCCAGTGGCAGCCGCGTCAGGGTCTCGGGAACACAGGTCGCGAGGATATGTGCAGCATCTGTTCTTACTTCAAAATCACGAGAAGCATCAGAGGCAATCACAGCTAACGGTCTCCCATCTCTGCGCCTCAGCGCTGGCTCGAAAGGCAGAAGGTTCCGGAGTGCCGAAACGCAGTCGTCGTTCTCGATGCACATGTAGGCGACTGCAGCGGCTACAGCCGCGGCTTCTTGCGGTCGGGTTCTGCAAGCGGCTGCGAGACAACGAGTTGACGCACCTCGAGGGAGCAAACAGTCTGGTGGGTAGCTAAAGAAAGGCCTTGCGGCTTCCTTGATCGCTTCGCCCGCAATACCCTCATGTTTAAACGAACGTTCGAGCGCTTCTAGAGCTTGGACTAATCGCTCTTCTTCTTGAGGCAAAGGAAGGACGGCGAGTGCTGCGATTTCCGGAGCCGTTTCTGCACCAGCCAACACCAGTTCAGAGAGCCACGCATCTCTTTTTTCTTTAGCATCCGCCCCAAAAAATCCAATATCATAGCCGCCCATGATGAGGCGATGAGCGGGCCTTTGGGGGTTTGGTTTTTTGTCTTCGACTGATAACCACTCATTGAGTGAAAGTTCGTGAATGACACGTTTCTGATCCCAAATCTTTAAAGTATCCTGTATCACCGCCAAACACCGGCGCCACCCAAGTCTCTTGTTTTCCCGCCGCACCCAAACTTCGCCCCGAAACTCGCTACCTAAGCTGGGCCACGATTCGCGGGATTCGTCCGATTCAGAGGCCTCCTTTTCCATGAATACGTACTATAATACCCTACCCCAACCCATATACATCGACTTGCGTCAACGTCCTTCCCAAAAGGTGAGGGTACGAGTGTGTGCGAGTGCCCAAGGCAAAATATGGGGCTGAGGGTTTTAGAAGGTCGAAATTAATAGGCACAAGTGCAGGCCAGTAAGTTCACCTAGTCCCAATCTCTAACCCCAGTAACTTCACCTGGTCCCAGTAAGTTTCATATAAGTTCACCTGGTCAGTAAGTTCACCTAGCTCACACCAACTCCTTTGAGCTCGTCGCTCTCGCCTCCGCCAATCTAAGCTGCATTGATCCGCACGCGCCGCCAACCTTTTTTTTTTACTCTAAAAACCCTTTACTCTAAAACCCCCAGAAAGTTCGCCTGGTCGCAGTAAGTTCACCTGGTCACTCAGCTCACCTAGTCCCAATCTCAAACCCCAGTAAGTTCACCTGGCCCAGTAAGCCCACCTACAGTGCGCGTGTAGACGCCGGGAGGGGGCTTATAGGTATTGCGCAGCACGTGTGGAGTAGGGTGGAGTCGTCGACCAAGATGAGTATATCCTCGGGGATGCCGATCGACAGAGAGCCACGTAGAGCTGGACGTGGCAGAAGACGGGCTTGGGAAAGAGGACGCCGACCTCGCGGGGCGTCTGGCCCTGGCTCTTGTTGATCGTTTGGCGCAGGCGGGCCTTAAGGGATACAGGTTGGAGGAGCCTCGGTGACAACGACACGATCGATCATGTATCTGGTACCGTTGCAGTGGCCGTGCGACGGGTCGAGGTTTCGAAGACCTTAAGCTCGCGCTCAAAGTCAGCATCCCGTTGGTTGTCAGGGAGTTGAATGTGGTGGAAACTCAGCTCACCCACCCCTCTTCGCCTAACCGTCGGTCACAACGTGACCGCTCAACTGTCCTGAACCACGGGTGGTTCCACCACACGTCCAACCAAGCGCTCACACTCCGCTCACGCCATGCTGTCGAACATTCAATTGAGGGTAATTTCAAGGAACCAGCAAGAATCGATAGATTCCAATGGGAGATCCAGCAAGATATGCTAGATCGGCAAGAGCAACACAGGTCCTCGGTACAGGAGTATCCTTGGAGAAGCAGGTGTGGGTGTCAAGCATGACACCGCCAAATTCAAGGTAACAGGCAGGTAACAGGCACATAAGTGGGGGGGGGATGGTTATTACCGCGACAGGAGCCCCCTACTTAAGGTGAAGTCGTCCTCGACTTCAAGGGCGACGAAGGTCGCGCTCACGAATGAGACGATAAGCGCGTTCAGCGATGTCCGTAGGGACTTTGTTGCTGTGGAGGCTGAAGTTAGTGACAAGGGTATCGATCTCCTCAGGGCGGAAATCGTTGACACAAGGCTCACAGCCATCCATGTTCGCTCGAAAACGAGTGAAACTGCATCCGTCACGGTCTTTGTATTCTGGTCTTAGTTGTCGCTCAGTTAGAGGCTTGGTAGGGTCGAAAACACGGGGGTCATCGCGTGAACCTAGATCAGTATAATAGTGTAATGCCACAGTATCATTGTCGTGATCATAGTCTTCATAGACCTCGGCAACATAGATACGTTTCTTCCACGCATTACCTCGTGCTTTGACCCGAAAAATGACAAATTTGCCGTGCTTAAAGCGGTCGCGGTCTGAAGGCGTGTGCAGGGGGGCCGAAGAGGTGTCGATTATCGGCACTTTCAAAGGCACAATCTGCTGCACGGATACCACAACGGGTTCGGCATTGTCGTCGTGCACGTCTTTAATTTCGTAAACGACTGGAGACTTCTTCTTGGTAACAATATATGGGCCACGCCAAATAGGCCGCAACTTGTGACGCGTCTTAGGCACAAAACGCAAGACATAATCGCCAGGAGAGAACTGGATGTCGATCTGATGGGCGTCGTAGTTGATCTTCTGAGTCTCCTGGGCCTTTTGATGTGCCCGAGCGACGAGTTGACTGTAAAATTCAAACTTGTGCTTAAAATCCGTCAGGATCTGTTGATGCGATTGAGGCAGACCACGCTGTTCGCCCAAGATGTTATAATCAGGCGGTAACAGGGGTTGCTTGCCGGTACGCATCATAAACGGCGAGATCTTCGTTCCGGGGATGTACATCCGGTTGTACATGAAAGCCACGTACTGGACAAAAATAGACCAGTCCGTTTGGCGCTGCTCATCCATCGCGGCCCGGAGGAAGGCCTTGATGAACCGATTGACTCGCTCAGTATGATTACTCTGTGGGTGATAAGGAATGGTCGTGCGGTATCGAACGTTGAATTGACGAACGAACGTCCGGAACAACTTGTTCGCGAACTCACTACCATTATCCGCAACTATACACCGCGGGAGACATCCCTCGAGGACAATCTTGTCAACAAATGCATTCAAGGTCGCGTAGTCATGCTTGGTATTTATCAACGCCAGCTTGAGAAAATGCGACGCAGCATCGTACATCGCGAGGATATACGTGTGCAAGTCGGCTCCTCTCAGTGGTCCAAAGAGATCCATTCCTAGGACATAGCAATCACCAATGCGATTCGGTTGGCAAAGGAGGCCATAGCGCTTCGGCACAGTGGATCGAACTTTCTGACAGATGATTCAGGCCTTGATGAAGTCGGTGACCGACGATATGACGTTGGGCCACCAGTATCGCTCCAAAATCTGGCTCGCTGTCGAATCTCGTCCCACATGGCCTCCGAACAGCCCTCGATGGTGCATGGTGATCACAAGCTCCTGCATCGACTGTGGGACCACAATCAGACGTCGAGATTCTGTTTCGTCAACCTTGTACAAGACGTTGTCCTCGATCTCGTACGACAGGGGTGGCTTATCGCGTGGATCCTTCTGCTCCGAATCGAGGCTCTGACGGATCTGCGTGCAAGTCTTGTCTTCAATCTGTTCTTTAGCTATCTCCGCGAGAGTGATCTCATCCTCAGCTTGATCAGCAAAAGGGAGCCGTTCAACGGGGTCTACCGGTTCGGCTTCGTACGCAAATTGAGGCGGCGGCGCGCTCCGACGCGTACTAACTGCTGCTAGAGCTGCAGTATACTCCCTGTCTGGCAACAGAGACATCGTCACTGATGAGAAGGTGAAGCACGCTGTGCCCGGAACATCGGTGGGGATCTCCTGGAAGATCAGATACGCTTCATTGATCGGTTCTCCGTCTTCGTCCTGCTCGATTAACTTGTCGATTGGATTGCGCGACAGGCAATTAGGGATGCGCATGCCCGGGGAATTCCCAGGCTTGTATCCGAGCTCCCTATCAAAGGCAGCAAGCCGCATGGCCCATCGCGCTAACTGTCCGGAAGAATGATTGTAATTTCGAAGAAACGTCAGATTACGGTGATCCGTCTCTAACTTGGTGCTGTGACCCTCGATGTAAAACCGAAAGTTCTCAAGAGCTGCGAGCACTGCCAGGAGTTCCAGGCGCCGAGGATCATATTTCCTCATCGATTTGGGCACAGTTCGACTCCAGTACTCAATAACTCTCTCCTCCACCCGTTCTTTTCCATCGTCACCAACGACTGGCACTTTCTGAAACAAGTAAGCGCCTAATCCATGCGCAGATGCATCTGTCCGAATGTAGAACGGCAATGAGTAGTCCGGATGGTAAATGCCCTTAGAAGTAACAATAGCTTCGATGATGGCATCCCAGGCCTTCTTGACACTCTTTCGTCCACTCGAACTTAACATCTGGCAAAGTCGACTGTCTTAACGGCTCCGCGACTCGCGCGAAATTGCGCACATAACGACGACAAAAACTCCCCATCCCAAGGAAGGAGCGGACTTGCTTTTTGGGATCAGCATCTGACAAAGTACCAGGGATTGGCATATGCCGGATGGCCTCCATCGATCTTGGTGACGGGAGAAGTCCATTCGGGGTAGACAAATGCCCCAAGAACTCAATGACCTCCTTGATGGAGTGGATCTTCTTAACCTTGCCGCTATGCCCTTTCGACGCCAAGTGGGGAATGACTTGAACAAGGCATTGCAAATGACTCTTAGTGTCTGCATGCCCAGCCAAAATGTCGTCGATATAAGCCACTAGGTCACGGTACAACCACTTCGACAGATCGGTGTTGAGTTGCTTGCAGAACAGGCTGCCAGCAGGCTTGACTCCCAAAGGTAAACGCATATAGCTGAATGCTCCCAAAGGACTAGTGAAGGTCACTACATCCTGCGCGTCCGCTGACAATCGCAAATTGTGGTAACCCCATCGG
The DNA here is from genome assembly GCA_029834535.1 of Chrysophaeum taylorii. Taxonomy (NCBI): domain Eukaryota; class Pelagophyceae; order Pelagomonadales; family Pelagomonadaceae; genus Chrysophaeum; species Chrysophaeum taylorii. Next base: position 4,603 of record JAQMWT010000607.1, on the reverse strand, counting down.
ATGTCCATGCTAGAACGACGGAACTTGTCGGTGAGAAACATCAACGCGTCGGTCGTGCTCACGCTCGGCCAACTGTCATCCTTGAGCAATTTGTTGAGGCGCCGCAGGTCGACAGCCGCTCTGTAAGCGTTGGAAGTGCCTGGCTCAGCCCCTTTCTTAGGCAGCATCAGGATAGGAAAACCCCAAGGAGAGTTCGCGGGACGGACAACTCCGTCTCGGCTCCATTCCTCGATTTGAAGTCTCAAGCACTCGATCTTCTCCTTTGACAACCGATACGGCGACAACTTAATCGGCCCCCGACTACCGTTGCAGGCATAGGTTCTGGGGCTGTCATGGCCCCCACCTCTTCACTTTCTGGAGTGCTCACTTCTGGCCGGACAGCCGTATCCGCCGCACTCTCCACTGGTATCTCCACTCGTTCGCCACCCGTCCCGACATCTAGCCGTCTTCGCAGGGATGACTCCATCACTGGGGTGATGACTCGCCGCAGGCGTTCCTGGGCGTCCCGAAACCACGGGGCCGTCATCTAATTTTGTTTTTGTCGTCAAAGCAGCAATTTGCCGGCTACTGCTTGACTGCGCGCTTGAGCCGGTTTGCTAGAGGATATGGTCGTCCTCCCCGGCCTACCTGTTCTGGGAGATGGCTGTCTCCCCCAGGCGAACTCTTTTTTTTTCCGGTTGTCTTGAGGATATGGTTGTCCTCCCCGGTCTGCCGTTCTGGGGGCGATGGCTTACTCCCCGCTCCCCAGGCGATTGTTTTTCGAGACTCACGACAACGTCCGCTCACGTTCGAACACGCCGAACGTTTGTTCCGCTTCGCGTATCGGAGTGACACCCTTGATTCGCCGGAACCGCACCCACAAACACGTCGGCTCTGCACTCGCTCAAAGCCAGAACACCGATTCGCCGCCGACCGCGGGAGACTGACAGTCCGGGATTCGCGTAACAACAACCCCGGAAACTGTCAGTTCCCGTTTCTGAGACCACCTGTGGTGGAAACTCAGCTCACCCGCCCCTCTTCGCCTAACCGTCGGTCACAACGTGACCGCTCAACTGTCCTGAACCACGGGTGGTTCCACCACACGTCCAACCAAGCGCTCACACTCCGCTCACGCCATGCTGTCGAACATTCAATTGAGGGTAATTTCAAGGAACCAGCAAGAATCGATAGATTCCAATGGGAGATCCAGCAAGATATGCTAGATCGGCAAGAGCAACACAGGTCCTCGGTACAGGAGTATCCCTTGGAGAAGCAGGTGTGGGTGTCAAGCATGACACCGCCAAATTCGAGGTAACAGGCAGGTAACAGGCACATAAGTGGGGGGGGGATGGTTATTACCGCCACAGCCGCGGTCATGCGCGCGTTGTCAGCATCGACAACATCGTCTCGACGGGGCGTGAGAATGGCGCGCCGAAAGAGCCGCCGCGGGTCGTGGAAATAGTCTGCGAGGTCGCCGTAGACGGCTTGGAGGATCACTGTCTGGCTCGCGGGCCAACCTGATCCTTACCCTAAATCGAGGGACAAACAGCTCCGGCGATGACCCCGACTCCGCCCGTCAGGCACATCCCTCATACCCCACAAACCTACCCACATCCTTCATGCTCCCCACACACACCCCCCTCTTAGCAGTCGACATTTAAAGACAAACAGACAGATTCCCCACACACACCCCCCTCTTAGCAGTCGACATTTAAAGACGAACAGACAGACAGACAAACAGACAAACATCTGTCGATTAGTAGTTAGGAAACTTGTACTTTAAAGTGCAAACACAAGGGATCACTGACAAAACAAAGGCCGTTTTTTTTTACCATACCCCACAAACCCACCCACATCCTTCATGCTCCCCACACACACCCCCCTCTTAGCAGTCGACATTTGAAGACAAAACAAGGGCCGCCGTGATCAAGCTTTCAGCGGTTCTGCATGTCGCACTGAGACTCCGGAGCGTCCTTCGACTTCGAAACGAACACGGTATCGATGCGGGCTTCGCTCAGGTCGAGCGGGAGCGTGGTGGTAACACGCTGACGTCGGTTGACCACGACGCCGAGGAAGAAAACAAGAAGTCGCGTGCCCAGACGAAGGTAAGCGACTATGAGAGATCGCCGAGTACGCTGTCGCAGCTCAGAGCGCTCAAATACGAGGCTCCACTTTACTCGATCTAACCAAGATGCCAAGTTCAGCATGTGAGTTCTCGAGGCCGAATTGCAGCAGATGATGATCGACACGGGCGGCAAGTTGACGGCGTGTACAACATGGTCTACAGCGCGACAGCGCTGTCGTTCAAGTGCTATATGCAAGATGCAGCTTTTATGTGCGTGCTGCTCGTTGTGATGTGCAAGTAGACAATACCGTCACGTGTGCTAAAAGGCACACCTGCTCCAAACCTTCTTGCCGACAAAGATCCAGCTATCGCGCGAAGCACTTATGCGAGGCCGTGTCGGTCCTCATCAGGGGCTTTATGGAGGGCAAGTCAGGCGGCTCCTCTCGGCATATGCGTTTGATAGACATCTGCAACAATGCCATCCGCTAAAGGCTCGAGATGACGAACCGGGGTCGTTCGCTGTAATCTGTCACAAACATCACGCTGTTTCGTGATTATTCGGATGCGCCTTATTAGTTCGATATCAGCGTTGTCTTACGCAGGCCTTGTCTGTGGATGTTGTTCTGCGAGTATTCGCATGTTGATGCGCGTGTATGGTCAAACTAACCAACTAACTAACTTCGGACCTCTCCGGGGCATGGGAGCCAGGCTGGGCCGGCAGGAGCCGGTCCAGGATCACAGAGCAAAATCACACAGTTGGGGTAGAGGCGAGGGATGAAAAGGCGCTGATTGCTGTAGTCTGTCATAAACATCGAACTAATAAGGCGCATCCGAATAATCTTGGGCGACGAAACAGCGTGATATCAGCGTTGTCTTACGCAGGCCTTGTTTGTGGATGTTTTTCTGCGAGTATTCGCATGTTGATGCGCGTGTATGGTCAAACTTGGAGGCATTCAATTTGGTGTGATCGAATTTCGAACAATCACATCCAACTTGTCATATTTTAGACTCGTACTGATGACTGTCCAGAGAGCTACACTACTATGTGTACGACACTGGAACATTTTCACACCTATCTCTACACGAGGGTTTTCTCTCCGTAATACGGCTTTCCCTCTTTCTTCCTTTTTCCCTTACCCCTTCCGTCCTTTTTTATCTCAGATTATGAAGAACCCAATCTGAAGCTCTTTTCCAACATGGAGTAGGCCTCCAGGTGCGTACCGTCGGGTACGGGGTTTTCTGTTTAATTAACAGAGACTTCGTTCCTCGTTGTCAGTGTAAACGCTTCTATGGGACCTAATGTCCTTAAGGAGTTAGGGCTTAAATCCCTACCTTGTGTAGTAGCATGTGACAAGCGGAATGGTCTGTACACGCCTAAGACTGCACGCAGTCTCTACCATGTACCCGGAGAGGGTCAAATCTCTCCAGGTTATGGGCCCAGATGCGTAGGTGTGTCAGCCCAACTGTGTTGTACGTCTAAATCGAATGATCAATTTACGCCTGATCACGAGTACAATGCGACAATGTGTTTGGCGGTGGTCTACTGTACATATTTGTTGTGTGACGGTATGTGTCCACCAGTTAAAATGGCGTGTGACCGAGTTGGGTCGGTCACTGGTCACATGCACTCGCATAACTAATAAAATTAAAATTTTGTCCTATACAAGCCGCGGAAACTTGTACGGGTTTTTACTTCCATTCCCCAACAAAAGACTGACTGCTCGAGAACTAATCCATTCTTCAGTCTCAAGTCACCCTGTTTTAAATAGCATGTTGATTTGTTTAGTCTTGTCAATAAGCCTACGTTTAAAAATCGCGTACTGTACATAGAACCCGCACTTGAGAAACCCTTCATTCTTATGTGTCGAATCTGTCTATCAATCCTCTAACCTATCCCATAATAGGTCACAATCATGTCAAAACAAAAAACAATATCTACCACTGATATCTACAAACAAGAACAAATCCTCGTTTATAAAATTAACGCAGGATTGCGCTTCCAAGATAATTCAACTAAGGTGACCTTGCAAATTGAAACGCTTCGCAGGCATATGACAAGTCCATATGTGGACGCGTTATTCTGCTTTGATTCATATGAAGCTTACACCCGGAATGCTCCGGAATATAATCAAATCCTTGAACAAGAAGTTGATATCATCTTCGCTCAATGGAAAGCTGAACAAGTTAACGATTTAAACTTACCTGATGAAGATGCCCTGCCCGAACATTTAAAGACTTGGCACGTCAACTCTTCCCATCAACTAACGGTTGATGCCCGTAATAGACTTGAACGACTTTACTACCAAGAGTCGTACCCTTGTCCGTCCTGAATAAAATGAGGACGTTAAACATGTCCTTACTTTATTAATACCCGATTTCCTAAATTTATTGTGTATGATTCATCTTTAACTAACATATCCTTTACAGGTCTCTCTAATGCCGATTGGATCAAACACTGCGAAGCTTATGCTGGTTTTTTTGTACATATTCTTTAACCTCGAGTCCCAGGAAAAGCCCGCTCTCGCTATGTGGCCTCAACTAAAGAAAATTTATGCAGTC